>JANAVB010011600.1:717678-768038 GCA_029216955.1 Iris pallida | reverse complement strand
TGGGTTGCAACTTATGGGGGGCTTTTTTCTTAAGCTCCGGGTGGGCCCGAAAACCGTACTGTGTGAGGTGACCTCTGATCTGACAGTGCTTGCAAAATTTAATGCTGTTGTCATACACCAACGACTGAAGCTGCGTCTGTCCCCGAGATCGATCTGAAGAAGAGTGGGGGTTCAGAGGATAGGTCAAGCTCCACACAAATTTTTGCATAGTTGTCTTTGGAGAGACTACGGGTTTCTTTGGCGATGGCAACGAGGGACCCGAAGGAGCTGACGATTCTCTTGAGGGCGGCGGGGGCAAAACATACCAGAGGGAGGTTTGAGAGGGTGATCCATGCTGAGATTATAGTCGAGTCGACTTTGGGGTTAAAGTCGGGGGACCTTTTGGCGATCTTAACGCTATGGGCTCCAATGCTGGTGGAGCCCTTAGCCCAGACTAATGAGTGGTCGGCGTCAGAGGAGAGGTGAAGGAGTAAGTATTTTGGGTCCAGCGGGGAAACTTTGTAGGCCGAGGCGAGACCCCAACCAGCAATCGCCTCTTGAGCTAAGAGGAGCTTCGGGCACCCGGAAGGGAACTTCAGTACGAACGTTTTCGTAAAGCTGGCGGATAAGGAGGAGATCTCAGCTGGAGAGAATGGGACACGAATAGTATCGCCATCAGCGGGGATTGGGAGCTCGACGTCCGGAAGCACAGGGTCCTCGGACTGGAAAGGGAGCTGTATCTGGCGATCTGGCCACAGAATCTTGGCAAAAGAAGGAGCAACGGAGGAGAAAGTTGCACTGTCAGTGGGGGAGAGGTCGGGTTGAGAGGTGAAGGGGTTGGGTGAAGGTACGACTGTCGTACCAAGCGTCGAGGGAGACACGGGCCCAGTTGGGCCAGCGGCCAAGAGAGAGCATATGGAGTCGACGGAAGAGGTGGGCGCATAACTACCGCAAGTCGGCGCATAGGTCCCAAGAAGAGGGGAGGCGCATGCGCCTGGGCGAAGGCAAGAGGGCGCATTGTCGGCATGAGCGGGCGCATGGCCGGTGCATTGAGCGGTCGCATGGACGCTAGCGGCTGGAGGATCCGATTCGTTGCCCGGCGATGCGCAGATGTCCGTATGCTGGCCGGAGGGGAGGGGCACGTGGCAGCCCGATGGGTGCACAGGTCCTCCCACAAGCCGAAGAAGTGACAAGGCGACTCTAACAGGACTGGTGTGGGTGCATAGCCGCCCCCCTGGATGAGGTGCATAGCTGGGTCGGGCTGGAAAGGAGGGCACATAGCCGCCGACTCCACTCCCAGCCGCTGCGAGAAGGAGGAAAGAGCAAATTCGAATTCGAATTTGTGCTCTTCGAACAGGAAAGCCCAGATCCTGATGCGGTGGCCTTAATTCTCGCCCAAGCCCGTTAGCCTGGATGGAGGGGGCGCCGAAGGAGTACGCCATAGAGGGTGGCCAACGGAGTGGCGATGCGAAGCCCGGGGACTGCGGGGCGCAGGCGCGTCCTTCGCGGTCAGCAGACCGACTGTGGAAAGGGGACTCTGCTGCCGGCTTGTTGGCTAGAGTTGGGGAGTGCGGCCACCGCATCTTCGGGGCCACCGCAGCGGGGGACGATTCGACCAGGGGCAACTGGTCGGTGGTCCAGGCGACTGAGGGGCGCGAGCCAGCCGTAGCCCGATCGCTCGGAGGTTCCGAAGGGGGGCGAACCCCTGCCGACTTGCGCATGCGGCGATGGAGGACGTAGGGGTGGGACAGACGACGGTCCATCGGGGCTGCACAACCCCGGCGTCGACGGCGAGCGGGAGGAGGGGTGGGAGCCATGCAAACATGGGAATGGGGGGGGGGGGAGAGGGGTCCTGAGGAAAGGCTCTATCCTTTCATATATATTATATATATAATATATATATATATATATTATATATGGCAGCCATACTTCCTTCCAGCGCTCAGGAGATCGATCTCCCTGAGATCGAATTCATAGCTCCCTTTGAAGGCCAAGCCATCTCTGTGTCGTTCTCCAACGATGAGATCACCTCTCTAGCCTCCTCCTTTTCTAGGACCTTTGTGCTTAAATTCCAATCCGGATGCCCTAAACTGTCCATTACCAAAGATGCCATTGCAAGGTGGGGTCTCTCATCCTCCTACAAGGTCGCCCGACTAGACTCCAAACACATCCTCCTCCACCACTCATCCTCCCCCGACCGCTCCTTGGTCTGGGCTAAGGGCACCACCAACATAGGACCCCTTTGCGTGAAGATCGCCAAATGGACTCCCTATTTCAACCCAAATGCAGACACCAAGATCATCTCGACGTGGATCACTCTGCCGAATCTTCCCCTAGTATGCTTCTCCCCGGCAGCACTCAAGAGAATTGCCAGCTCCTTCGGGACCCTGGTGGCCATCGCTGAAAAGACCCGCAACCTCTCCAAAGGCAACTACGCCAAGATCTTCATATCGACATCTCAGCCGAGGCCCCCACGCTTATACAGCTTGAGCTTGGGACCCAGACTCTCACATAGAGGATCGAATACGACAACAACATAAGCTTTTACAACCATTGCCAGATTAGAGGTCATCTCCTGAAACACTGTTTCAAAAAACACTCGAAGCTCAAGAAGATAGCACCGAAAAGGCCTCCAACCGCGAGGGCGACACAAATCCCCTCGTCTGGCCCCATCCTTCCACTCCTCAATTCCCACTCCCATTTTACAGATAGGGACAGCTCCTCCTCTCCTCGCGCCCCCTTCTCGTCGCTAAAAGGAGCGGTCCCATCCAGGTCCGCAGGCATCACCCTTCTCAACAGATTCGAGATCCTCGACCCATCTCTTGTGACGACAGAACAGACAGAACCCCTCCTCGTCGACGATGCTGGAGTAGAGAACGTGACGACCTCCGATGCAACCACACCGAGAACTTCAAGGGATCCCCAACCGATACTGACTACCCCCCTCCGATGCCCCGACCGTCTCTGCCGCCACCACATCGGGAACTCCAAGGGATACCCAATCGATAACGACTTCTCCCCTAGTCGCCTTAACCCCTCCAGTCGAGGCAGCACCGATTATAGGCATCCCTCTCCTCTACAATGTCGATACCCTCATCTCATCTCCAGCGATCTCCGACCCCCTCCACGAACAAATCCCCCCAACTAGTAGTGCAGAGCATGTTCTCATCCGGGCCGCTGGCACCTCGGTCCATTATGAGGATATCCAGTCGGCACAGGTCTCCCACTATAAGCTAGTCGATTCTCCTCCCTCCTTTTCCGTGATCGAGGTCGCGCATTCTTTAGGACCTAAATATGAGGCCAGAATTTGACAGGCTCAAGAGGCCGGGTTTTTGAACCCCAACAACCCCCTCAACGTGCTTGCCGAGATAGAAACAGAACTTGTCAACCCCACGAACCTCGTCCCAGGCAGCAAAGATCCGGTCCACCGTGAAACGACAGTAGCATACCTCGCGACTTATCACAAGGGCCCTAAAACACAACAAAATAAAAAGAAAAAGAAACAAGTCCAAGAGCCGTCGGCCATGACCACCAGGTCGGCCATCAAGCTCAACCCCACCCCCAACAGCAATCAATCTAATGGTTAACATCCTCACCTTGAATGTCAGAGGGCTGGTAAATAAACCTACCACGAGGAGATTGATATCCCTTATCAAAACCCACCGCATTGACATTATTGTTATTATCGAACCCAAGATCCCCCAGAGGAAACTCAAAGCCATTCAACTCCAGCTCGGCTTCCCGAACGCCGTTGCGGGATGCCACAACATCTGGATCCTCTTCTCCGATGACAGTCGATTCAACTCCGTCCTCGACACTGACCAAGCGCTATCTTGCTGGGTGGAACACACGTCTCTAACCTCCCGATCCCTTATCTTCGCAGTTCATGGCAGTTGCGACCACACCGAACGCATGCAGCTCTAGAACACTCTTTTAAACACCCGTAGCTCCATCAACAACCTTCCTTGGCCCTGTCTCGGGGACTTTAACACGATCGCGAGCCCGGAGGAAAAGACGGGCGGTCGTCCCCTCCACCGTCCAGCCATGGATGACTTCAACTCCTTCATGTTTCAAGCTAACTTACACCCCTTCTCCTACTCCGGCAACACCTTCACTTGGAGCAACATGCATGAAGGAGAGCAACGCCAATACTCCTGCCTGGACCGCGCTCTTATGGACAACTAATGGTCAGACATGAACCTCATATCCAACCTCTCCCACCTCAATTCCATCGAATCCGACGACTCACCTCTCCACATTGAAATCAGCAACAACCCCAACCCCATCAAAAAAGCTTTCAGATTCTAGAACTTCAGGAGATACCAACCCCCATTCCAGAACACCATCGCTAGTGCTTGGAAATCGGCGGACAACCCAGACCCCCTCATCAGAATAGCCGAGAACCTTAAGGCTACTAGGTCAGCCCTCACAACTTGGAGAAAAACAGCGTTTGGCAACATCTTCCAAGAGATCAAGGCGGCGGAGGATGACATCAATCGCGCCAAAACTAGGTTCACATCGGATCGCACCCCTGAGGCCCGAGCCACGCTCAACCTTACCAAAGCCATCCCCAAATCCCGAATGAAAGTTGAAACAGAATTTTGGATGCAGAAAGCCAGGCTGAAATGGGACACTGAAGGCGACAACAACACGACATTCTTCCATGCCAGCGTAAGGGGACAAAGGCATCAGCTCACCATTCACCAAATCTCTGACGAGAACGGCAACCTCCTCAAAGATCAGCGGAGCATTCATACGGCCGCCGCCAACTTCTATTCCAACCTTTTCACCAAAGACACTGTGGTCAAGGACGATATCTTCTTAGCCCAGGTCCCTCGCATTATCAATGCGCAGGACAATAATCAGCTCTCTACCCCCGCCGTCAACGGAAGAAGTCAAGTCCACGGTCTGGGCCCTGGACGAACACAGCACCCCAGGACCGGACGGATTCTTCGGGGTGTTCTTCCGGTCCTGTTGGAACATCATCCAAACTGACGTGATCAAAGCCGCGACTGTCTTCTTTCAAGGTGCCAGCTACCCGAAATCCCTATCTAGAGCTAACCTTATCCTTATCCCCAAAAAAGATAACCCGGAGACCTTCAAAGATTTCTGACCGATCAGCCTATGCACCTTCGCTAACAAAATCATCTCCAAGATCATCTCCTCCCGAATGTCCCACCTTCTTCCCAAGATTATCTCTGAGGAACAAAGTGGCTTCGTTCCAGGGCGAAATATAACTGAAAACATACTCCTTGCCCAGGAGATGATTACCTGCATGAAATTCCCTTCGAGAGGAGGCAGCATAGACATCAAGCTAGATATGGAGAAGGCCTATGATCGTTTAGATTGGCAATTCATGATCTGGGTTTTCAGGAACTTCAAATTTTACGAAACCTGGATAGACATCATTTACAGATCTATTAGCAACTCTTAGTTCTCCACTGTCATCAACGGGCAGACTGACGGTTTCTTTAAATCCAGCCGCTGAGTCAGACAGGGAGACCCTCTATCATCTACCATCTTCATCATCACCGCAGAGGCCCTCAGCAGAAACCTTAACAGCATGGTCCATACCCCCAGATTTTGCCACTTTCACACCACCGCGGGATGCCTTGTTCTCACCCATCTGGCCTATGCCGACGACGTCCTTATTTTCTCTTCGGGGGACACCGGCTCCGTCGAGGTGTTTCGCAATACCCTGGAGAAATATTTCAGATGTTTCGGACAGAAGATAAATCCCGACAAAAGTGTCATCTACACCCACCACAAAGTTGACAGGAACCACTCAGCCACCCTCACTAATCTCACCTCCTTCTCCACCGCTTACCCTCTTTTCTCCTACTTGGACTGTCCTCTGGTTTACGGCAGATCCAATTCGGGCATCTTCGACGGACTGGTCACCAAAGTCAGAAAAAAGATCGAAGGATGGCACAATGCAACACCATCTCCAGGCAGCAAAATAATCCTCATCAAACACGTGCTTTCCTTCACCCCTATCTACACCCTGGCAGTCTGCTCACCGCCACTGAAGGTTCTCTCCTCCGTGGAGGCTCTTTTTGCCAACTTCTTCTGGGATTACCAAGACGGTAAGGATAAACATCACTGGGCCAGCTGGGACATGGTGGCCAAACCCATGAGCGAGGAGGGCTCGGATTCACCAAATTATCTCACATCGTGGCCGCCAGCTCTATAAAATTATGGTAGAGGCTCCGATCTCATACTTCTATCTGGACGCGATTTATGCGTGCCAGATACTTCTAACACTCCTATCCTGCGACAGCAGAAGCCAACAGACGATCCTCCGTATCTTGGCGCCGTATTCTCCATGGTCGTCAGCTAGCTAAACCTCTCATCGGCCTAAGTCTCGGTACCGAAGATGCCTCCCCTAGCCTTGAACGGTGGATTAGCAATAGTATCTATCAGATGTCCCCGAACGTCCTCCCTAATTGCTCGATCAGGGATCTTTGGGACCCACAGGCGGAATGGAGATGGAAGTTGATCGGGGAGTGGATCGTGCAGGAGGCGGCATCGGAGCTCGCCTCCACCAACCTCAGGAACTCCGATCTCCCAGATAAATGGATTTGGAACCCCAACAGTGGTGGTGAGTTCTCGATGGCCTCTACCAGGGGGGAAACTGAGGGGCGGCGGCACGCAGGCCCCATTGATCGTGCCTTATTGGCAGCCGTGCATCCCCAACAAGTGGTTCTTCCTGATCAGGAGAGCGCAGAGGAGGAAGCTCCCGATCGACGACTTCCTCACCTCCATCGGTTACAGCCTCGCTTCCAACTGTCACTGCTGCACCTCTCACAGTCCAGAAACTGTGCAACACATCCTTATCTCCAGAGATCTTGCTAATCTAATCTGGCGTGACCTCTCCCACTGCTGCAGAAAGAGACACTGGCCCGTGGGCTTCAACGATCTACTTGTTCACTAGGGAGACTCTCATAGCCATCAGATCGCTGCAGCCGCCGGCTTATGGGTTCTATGGAAGAACCGGAACAAGTTCAGATATGAGGGTCACCAATTCAACTCTGATCAACTGACCCGCGAAGTCCATCGCAAAATTCTTAAAACCAGGAACCGTTGCTCCCACTCCTTGGAACAATTTTGGCAGGCCTGGTGCTAGCTTTATGTGCACTTTCGGATTGCGGGAGTTCCCTGTTTTTACCGCTTGATGTTTCGTTGCTATACATTTTTGACGGTATACTTTTATAGGCTTCGGTATTTTATGCCTTATGGTATACTTGTATATGTTCGGCCTTTCGACTTTCATGAATAAAACGGGTGGTTGTTGTTAATATATATATATATATATATATATATATATATATATATATATATATATATATATATATATATATATATAATTTTATTTTTATTTTTAATTTTTTTGCTAGAAAATTATAGTACTCTCATTATTCAGATAATCAACTTAATATTGGAGTTAGAAGTTCTTGTCTAAGATGGGCAACCTCCGGGGCCACCAAAATAGTAAAACGGGCCATCACCATCAACTTGGTAACAATAAGTGTGTCTTCATAACGTTTTAAGTTAAAATGTTTATCACTACCACCACCAAAGAATAGCAATTGAACATCCTTAACATATGCAGCTTTTCCAAAACCTTCTCTAGGGTAACGACCGCTTTCCATTGGAGGACTCTTCTGATTTGGATAGAATCTCACTTCTCCACCCCATTGAAACATAGAAGCACTTTCCGATAAACTAGTAAAAAGTGACTTTGGCCAATGACCTACTGGCTCATTTCCATTTGTTCCAGCATTTAACCACCAATCTCCAGTTTGTGAATCCTTGGATATTTGTAGAGTTATCTCGTATTGATTTCCATTAATTGTTGATACGGGATCAATTTTGTTTCCAGGAACAAGCTTTGAAGATTTATAACTATCACATATATATCTTATATGTATAAATAATCCAAAATCTCAAAATATTCCTACTATCCTCTTTCTAGTTTAGGTACAAAAGGGTACAAATTATGCATATATGCAGATACTCCTATACTATATCCTAATAATGTATTTTTTATGATATACAATAAATAATAGTTTACCATAAATATATAGAATATTATTTATAAGGATAAATAGTATTTCATTAATTCAAGATAACAAAATTATATGCATTAATATAGCAATATCCCAAAATCATTTATACTAATTTTATTTAAATTAAAAATAGCCCTAATTAATTTAAGGATGGTTTCTCTACAAAAGAATATTTATTAAATATTAATAACTTTTTATACACAATATAACATTTATTTATAAAAATAAAATAACGGATCAGTAAAATAAATCACCAAAACATACATACAATTTACATATGCATGGACCTTTTGGACGCACTACCTGACTACATGGGCATGGATTGGGTTCGGGTCAAGTCCGGGCTAAACTTGTACAATCAGGTCTCCTAAAAGTCAATAATTTTAATAATAAATAATTATAACATTTATAGAGGTTGAGTAACAACTTTGACTGGTTTTTTTAGTTAAAACACACATATGGCTCGGCCTTCCCTGCTATGGCTAATATACTAGTCAAAGCACATGACTACACTATCCGTGCCAAAATTCTTGGTCATCTTGTACTCCAAATCTTAACCAGGACTAAAGCCTTTTATCATAACAATTATTTAATTAAAATTTTTATAAAATTCCAAAAATTACTATTTAATTCAAATAAATAATATATATTTTCAAAATTCTGGGAAGAGGGGTCACAACGGGCCACCATAAAAATGTGTCACGACCCGCACCCAAAAATTGCATATGAGTCGTGGGTACATCCAGCCTACAATGCCCGACTCCTATTTATACCTACCCTCATCAGTAAACACACAGATAACCCTATTAATTTATACATTCATATATCTGCCCTATAGGTAACAACCTGTTTCCCCCTATCAACAACTCATGTGCCTCATCTAAGTTCCTACAGAGAATGCATATATTTTAAAACTCACAGGTACAAGTTAGCACATAGGCCTCAAGGAAATCGGCCTTCACTTCACATTACTTCCGTAGACTGATACACAGGTTAGGTTCTTTAAAGTGACACACACACACAAAACTCTCTATATACTGATGCTTGGACTGTCCTGCATTCAACATAGGATACCAAATACCCCATGTCAGATATCCCTAAGTAGTGCACAATTGTGTACTGATGCGCATGGCATACATGCTGCTGCTAGGGGAAGCAACATCCCCTGCAAAGCACATGCCCTATCCCCCACTGCTCTGTCCCTCTAACTGATACCTTAACTCGTTGCATCCCTAGCCAAAATGTCTACATGTATTCCCAATCCCCCATCACTGATACTACTCTAAAGCATATTATGCATGTCAACCTCTCTAATGGTTTATGGAGATTCACTGACATTTAACTATACATACATATATATGTATAGGTCATGGCATGCCTAAAACCAAAAGCCCCTATGGTTCACCCATGGAATGTACTCAAAGCCACATCTACCCACTTGCTAGCTTACAATCATATGCACAACACCACATCCCATTATTTATATTATTTCACATTTATCATGTATTATTTAATTTGCCACAAAAAGAATATCATTCCCATGATACACATGACTTAACCAAGATACAAATGACTCCATGACACATGGGCACACTCACCATCCCCAAATCTCTACTTCAATGTGCAATGGCCAAAGCTATGGTATTTAGCACATTTGAAGGCACATTGCAAGTAGATATTTGTCTATTTGGCCAAGCGTATCCTTCCATGTCATGACATAACCTTCGATACCATAGTTAGGACACATGGACCAAGTTCTACAACAAAACATGATACAAATTTTTTTTGAGGACTTGTATCAAACACTTGGTAGTCAAAATCCCATAACAACACAAATGACACCATTATAACCAATAGAACTATTAGGAATGAGTCCTCTAATACCTATTTCACCATTATAGAGTTGGATCTAGCCATTAGAGGCATCTCCCACATGAATACATAAAATTTTACTATAAAAAATAGATATTAGAGGGTTATACCCATGTAGAATGGAGCCTTCATAAAGACCCACAAATTTAGGGAAGAAGTAGCTCCCAAAACCTTGCTAGAGCCTCTAGCAAGCCTTCTTGAGCTCCCCAAGTCCTTAGCACACCAAAGGGAAGGAAAAAAGGAATTTTTGGGAGAGTGTGGAATGAAAGAATGAGTGGAAAACCCTAGGTTGATATGGTGGCTGCCATTGAGGGCTTGTGGGGGTTTACATAGGATCTTGCCAAGTCTTAAACTCTTCATGACAATTAGTATTATGATGGTCTTTAAGGGAAGCAAGTGGTTTGGCTCGAATTAGTGTTTGTACCATAAATAACCATGACTACGGTCCAACTTAAATAGAATTTCTAATTCAAGGATTTGGTTTAATTATCATGCTAGTGATCCACAATTAATTTTTTTTAATTGGGTCAAAAATAACCTTAATCCAAAAAAATGGGTGTTACACAAACACCACTTTATCCTCACACCAATTGTATTATATTTTTTAGCGTGTACAGATTTAAAATTTAGCCAATAAGGGTTGTAACTCCCAAACTCTTTCCCTCCCCATTAGGAGTTGGTAACAATGAAACTTTTCATCTTCATAACCCCCTCTCCCTCTTTTAATCTTCTTCATTCAAACCACCTTCATAACCCCCCTCTTTTAATCTTCACCATTCAAACCATCTTCATAACCCCTCTTCTTTTAATCTTTTTCATTCAAACAACTTCATAACCCCCCACTTTTAATCTTCTCCATTCAAACCACTTTCATAATTGCCTCTTTTAATCTTCTACATTCCAACCAGCTTCATAACCCCCCTCATTTAATCTTCTACATTAAAACCACCTTTATAACCACCTCTTTTAATCTTCTGCATTCAAACCACCTTTATAACCTCCCTCATTTTCCTCTTCCTTTTTACCTTAACTCCTCTCTCCCTCCTCCAAGCCATCCAAAATAGCCCTACCTCTCAAATCTGGCCACACACCCCTCCCAAAACTGATATCAGCCCCTTATTTCACTTCCTCTTCTCCACTAGTTCTACCACCTCCACAGCCCCCAAACCACTTCTACAACCACCCTAACATCATATTCTATCAACTTAATATCTATCTGTTCTACCACAACTCCTAGAACTACCCACACAAGCAGTACAAGGAGTATTAAGTACCAAAAGGCACATCTAGAACTGTTTTGAAGAAGGATTTATTTGGGCTGACATCTTTTTCTTATATGTAAGTGGTCATTTCTCTACTACTTGACTCCCTCTTGATGTTCTAAATACTTTTCCTAGGGTTCTTTGAATTTTTCTACACCATGTTAGATAAACTATGCATGATTTTCTAGGTGTCCTTCAATATCTACATAGAAATTTTGCTATGTGTTCACCAACTTGTGTATCACTTTTGATATGATAAATAACTCATATAACCATGATTAAACTCTGATTTAAACCCTATTTTTAAGAATTTTTTTAGATTATAAATAAGTTGCTTGATGTTAGAAATCATGGTAAGTCATAGATGGAAATTTGTAGAGAGATGTGTTATTATTTGTGTACTCCAACTAGTATAGTTTGGCTTAACGTCTCGTGATAAAAAAAAGAATTATGATATTTTTAATAATAATTCTAGAATTTATAACTTAATTATATGATGATTTACATGGTTATTCATGATAGGGTGTTTACTTAGTATTGTTAGAGTTAGTTTTGTCATAAAGCTTTAATGCTAAGAAAAGAATTGTATATCATTTTAGTTAGTAATATAGATTTAATTTCAGATTTATTTAAATGGATATTAAAAATGATTATATGAACTTTTTGCTTGGGTTAACCTTGGAGATTTATTATACTACATGTTGGGTACATCACCTAGTTTTGACTCTAGAAAATCATGGTTATAAACACAATCTTAGAAGTATAAGTTATGATGCTAGTTAATACTTTAATTATTAGGCGATGATTTGATAATAATATAGTTGTAAAATAGATATGATGAAAGTAGAGTTTAAATGGTAGTGTTAACCCTAACCTGTTAGGCAACACTAGAAAGTATAAAATCTGGTAACTATGTGTTTGAGAAACAACTTAGTAACTAGTTAGGACGTTGCATTTTGGTTGTGATCTTGTACGAATTTAAGGTGCAATAGTGATAAGACTAACTTAATATTATACCATTAGGCTTGTTTGATCGATCTGACACAGATACAGGAGCATGCACTTTTCATTTACAGCTTGGAGTTCCAGGCAAGATACCTTGTCATGTTTGTTCTATTTAATTTCATGATAATGTTCTTGTGTTTCTAGTATATTACTCTAGTAGTGTTCGTCCAAGTATGACTTGGGTGCCATCGGTGTTGTCATCGATGTTCGCGTGCGTGTGTATGACTTAGTGTGTATATGACGTTCCTCAAAAGTGTGAAGTTATTCTCAATAACTTTTATGCCTTCCTATGTACCATTACACGTCACGTGAGTGAGATTATTGTGTTGGCACGAGCTTATGTATCCGGCTTGCTACCGACGTGAGTGGTTCATGTGTCGGTACATATATTAATTTGATTGAGTCTAGGTAGTGATTTGCATTGAGATATCGATTGTCCCAGTCATGGATACGACCTGAACATAAGCATTAGGTGGAGAGGACAACTAGTAGGAGTATGGTGTCATGCCCCGGTCCCATAGGAACGATCGCCCTCGCGAAGGCGTGATGCCGCACGAGCCTAGGTTGCGCTCGTGCAAAGCGGGTTCCATAATGTCCAATCATAACAGCTTACGACGAGGTCGTCGCACAGAAGTCCCAAGCAGAAACAATGAATATACAAGGAAACACAAGCATTGAAACCAAAATTTAGAATCTTTTATTGATACTTGAAA
This sequence comes from Iris pallida, assembly GCA_029216955.1. NCBI lineage: Eukaryota > Viridiplantae > Streptophyta > Magnoliopsida > Asparagales > Iridaceae > Iris > Iris pallida. Next base: position 755,138 of record JANAVB010011600.1, on the reverse strand, counting down.
TAGAATTACAAAGGCGCGAAGCCAAGTTACAATCACTCAAGGTCACTTTTCTCTCTGATTACAATCACTCAGCTCTCTCTCATGCCTCAATACATTTGACGAGCCAGTAGATGCTTCAGATAGGCAATATCCGTACATTATGTCCTATACAGATGAAGTCTCCATGCGGCCGCATGCCTCGAATTGCCAAGGAACTCCGTGCCTCGACGTATCCAAATGAGCTCCGCACCAGCGAGCTTCTACATGTGCCTGCACATGGAAACTGTATGGGTGTCAGTACTCATCTGTACTGGTGGTGTGAGCTCCTCGTCTACCCGTACCAAAACCAATACGTTCATTTAGTTTGTGCAACATATCCCTTCCTTTTTTATTTTGCTTCTAATTTTACCTTAGGATCGATTTTAGGACATAGACTCTTGGCCTGTTTGTGTCTCTAGACCATCACCGTGCCTCGCACTGATAACTTACTATTCGATGTGCCTCTAGACCATTTTCGTGCTTGTAACATCAAGTATCAACTCGGACTTCCCCTTCTGACTCATACCTTGGTCGCCTAAAAACGTCGCTAAAATATAGGAAAATGTCGCTAATCCTTGTCAGCGACGTATTCTGCGATGTTTTCACGCTTGTTGTAATGCAACAAGTCAATGACAAAGAAAATGTTGCCAAACGTCACTGCTGTGTTGTTTACCAGCGACGTTTACACGTTACCAATTTGGAGACGTTTACCGACAACAAGTCAAAAATTTAACGACGTATACGTAGTTGTTAAACAATGGTAGAAGTTGCAGGATTTAGCAACGTTTTGGTTACGACTACCGACGTCTATCGACTGCTTATTTATCAGTGATATTCTGCAGATTTAGCGACGTTTAGCGACGTTCTGTGACGATTAGCGACGTCATACTAGTCGCTATATAGCATCGGTAAATGTTGCAAAACGTTGCTAAATCTGCAAAAAAAAAAAAATAGAAAACATAATGACATATTCTGCATATGTAGTATCCCTGCAGTTTAATAATGAACAATTAATATGAATAGACCTGGAGCAACCCTCCGTTGAATATACTGGATTCACCGACCCCTTCGGTGGAACACTCACTAGTAAATTCACATACAGTTGAAACGAATAACAAAACAAAATATGATAAAAATAGCACATTAGTCTCAAAGTCTACACACAAACAATATCCAATGACTACACAACCATTATCCAATGTCTACACATAAATATCCATGCAGATAAGTCTACATAACTAATCAAATGCATAATATTCAAACACAATATCATGGGTCTATACACAAACAAACACTCTGCACAAACAATCAACAAACAGTCCTAACTAGGACTACTGCGGATTTGGAGCAGGAGGGGCACCGTCGCGCATCAGGGATAAGAACAGCTCATACTGCTCCCGTGAAATCGATAGCGATAAAGGTGGAGTCGGTGACAATAAAGAAGACAGTGACATCGATGGAGTCGGTGACGATGAAGGCGCACCCGGAGGATGTATCTGCTCCAACGCTGCTAGTTGCTGGTTGTATGAATCCATGGTAGATAATAGCCTCGTACTGCTATTAACCATCGAATCCTGTATCAACGTCAGCCTCTGGCCCATGGATAGCTATGATGCCTGCAGCTCCATCACGCTGCGCTGTATTAACGCTCTAAGATCAGTAACAACACTCTGTCCTCATATTCATATCCATGAGCTCCATGATGCTGCCCTCGAGTGTATCAAATTATGCGAGGAGCGTGGCATCGTCCGTATGAGGCTGAGACTGGGGCTGCTCCTGGATCCGTCGTAGCATCTCATCACGGAGAGACTGAATCTGACGGTCAACCATCTCCTGGACTCGAGCAGACTCCTGCGAGAGGCTGTGGGCCATGCACACTAGCAGCGGATGCCCTAGAGGACTGTGTCGCAACTAGGGCACCATAGGATCCCCTACCGTAGTATGTACCCCTATGGAGACCACCAGCGGCGGTCACTCATAGCTCATTCTTCAATGGAGCTGGAACGTGCTGCGAGGAAGTACCGGCCTCTCCTGCTGTAGGTACACTAGTAGCCGCCCGCTCGTGAAGCTTAAGATACTCGGTCTAGAAAGTATGGATACTCTATAATTTCTAATGTCTAATATACTTATTTACTAACTACATGAATATTTATTTGCATATTTACTAAGTTATATTAAAATTAACATAATGTATTAAAATTAACTATAAGTATTGTAATACTTATATAGGTCTGCTCGGCCCTCTCATCAATAAGCTTCCCGCCCTTCCGATGGGTGGCCAGGAAGACGATCACCATGTTGGCGTCATCACCCCTCTTTACCTGTTAAAAATATATGATTTAGTACTATTTATTTACAAATATATTATTTAGTACCTGTTAAAAATATATAATATTTCTGAAATAAAAAAATATACCAAACGACAAAAATGTTCCATCATCGGGATCGACCCACCTTACCACTTTTATGCCTTATGCCTAGTCGCCTTACCCTTTTCAGACCTTTCCTTGTATCGAGGCACGTCGAACCTAGCCTTCATTGCAGTCCACTGATCAGAGGTGATCCAACCTTGGATCGGCTTTCCGGCGTGATCACGAGCCTTCTGGTCATTAATAGCATCACAGATTAGCTTGGCGGCAACGGCAGGAAACATCCCCTTGATCAACTCGGCTGGTACGGTAGATAGAAATATGTTTGCTAGAAGAAACAATTTAGTCAGTTACATAATATACATAAATAAGATAATTTAAATTATAACCATATATACTTTTACCTTGAACTGTGCAAACTAGAAGTTTTTCCTATCATTTGGTGCATCAGAGTAGTTTATCCAAGGGCCACCATAATGGTACCTCAGAAAATGGCCCAGGCGTCTCTGTACCGACTAGAGACGATATCTATACAAAGGTAATTATATTCATGAAAAATGAATTTATTATAAATAAAGAAATAAATGATATATATGATAAACCAAAACACTTACTTTGTATCGTCGGCCTAGATCTCCGTCCTCGTCTCCTCTGGTGGTGTGCACGCAAGATCTCGTTGATACTGATCCGGTTTTGGCTTAGCCTCTACCATCTGCTCATTTGTCTCTACCGTTGTATCAGCAGGAGGAACGCTAGATGAGGGGGAGTGTCAGGCCTGGAACTACTTGTCCCAGGAGGGCTGCCATATAACGTCGTGGAAGTCGGACACTTAATTTTGCTACCGTCCATGTACTGAGTATAAATGATATGTGACTTCCACTTCTGGATGATATCTCAAGTATAAATGGTGTATGACTTCCACATTTGGATGATATTTTAAGTTGCGACATCTCACACACGGACGCTTAATTTGGTACTGTCCATGTACTGAGGGAACGCCTCGGCGAACTGTAGGAACTGCTGTACACCCTCAATAAATTCATCCCGCACACCACACATGTCATCAGGATGACGGTTGTCCATCCACGAACGATGCCACAGATAGTAATCCATATCCATTTTTAGATACTTCTGTAAGATAGATAACATGCCCATTATTCAAAGGCTTACAAAAGTAATAGCCTGAAGACATGATTTCAAACATAAAGACATGTGGACAACTCCAATTTTAACTCCATTATATGGGTGGCAAACGTACACTCATAGGTAAGACACACAAACTATAGGATATACTATCACAGGAAGACATTCAATTGTCACATCCTAACACACTCTATGCATACACATATTATATATGTATGCATGGATACATTACCTAACCCACATCACTCACTCACATATACCCACACTCATGCACTACATACTACACCCTACATTACTGTCACATTGGGACTTGCACAGGAACATGTGACACCACATGCATAAGGGTCAGTGTCGGTAAGGGCTGTGACTTGTAATTTTTTAATAATGACACCAAATATTATAAAACCATATAACTTTATTTAATAATGATATCAATTTTCCAATAATTTTTTTACTAGTTAGAATATTTTACTTATTTGTTTTACGTCAAATCTTTATTTTCTATCAGAATTAAGTTGGTGTCGTGTCAGTGTATGTGTTCGTGTCGTATTCGTGTCTGTGTCGTGTCCATGTCAAATAGCTAGTAGAGAAATGGTTAGGGTTTACCTGATTTTGGGGGTGACCAAGGAAGGGGATGGCCGAGAGGAGGAGGAGGTCGGCACGTGTAGGCGGTTGAGGAGGAGGGGGTCGATGGAGGAGTAGCCCGGAGAGGAGGAGGAGCACGCAGAAACGGAGGAAAAGAAGGAGGAGGGTGGTCGGTGGTGGAGGCGAGCGGCCGGTAGAGGAGGAGTAGGGGGAGGAGCTCGATGGAGGCGGAGGAGCGGTAGTGGAGGAGGGGGCGTCGAAGTAGCACAGGGGGTCGTCGGCGTTGGGGGGTGAAATATTTTTTGGAAATTTTCGAGTGGGAATGGAGGGAAAGGAAAACCCGATCAATATATTAGAAATAAATTAGCAACGTCAGAGTAAGACGACGCTAAACGTTGCTATATTCTAAAAAATTAACGACGTCTTACATTGACGTCGCTAATCGTCACTGATAATAAAATCCTAGCGACGTGCACCGACTTTTCTACGACAAAATTTTTTGTTATAAAATGTAGTCGTAGTATGTCGCTGATAGAATATTGACGTATTGCGGCGTATACTTTTTACGTCGCTAAGTTGCACAATTTTAGCAACATTTTGATTAAGCGTCGCTAATTGTGTCACTGATATGACTTATTTTGTTAGTGGTTCCTCGTACCGATAACTTACTTATCAATGTGCCTCTAGACCATTCTCGTGCTTGCAACATCAAGTATCGACTCGGACTTGCCCTTCTGCCTCATACCTTGGGATGCAACATGTTTCGTGCCATCGACTTGGTCCGTGCTTCAAATATCAAGGTCATGCCTCACAATTCAACGTGACATGACCAAACTTTGTCTTACGGCCCTTCCTGACTTAACTCAAGATGACTCAATCTCGACTTGTGGAACTTGTGTTGACGACTCAAACACGATGCCATATTTGTGCCGAAGCATGTGTCCTTGCTATAGCAAAATCTTAGGCTCCATAATGGTGTTGCAACCGTACACACCTTCTTAACTCCATTCGTGCCATGTTTGTACTTTCTTTGATTTGACTGACACCATGTATGCGGATTGTCGCTCAGCATACCAACTCATCTATATGAAATGTCACTAGCAATGTCAAGCTATCTTGGACTTGGCTGAGGATAGACATCGATCATCTAACGGGTAGCTAGCCGGTGGAAGCCCCAAATCTACTATGCGGTACATCCAGCATCCTGCTTTAGCCAAATCGCTTCACCAGGAAATGATATGATCCTGAGGCCCCGACAATCATGTCAAGGAAGATTACCCCTTGTGCACAAGTTGTCCATGACTATGCATCTACGAGGACTTCTAGACTCGACGTAAATGTAAGGCCTACACATGATATAACTTGCTTTCTCTTCCTTATACTTCTTTATCCATGTCCACTTTTTCCATTGTTCATTGGAGACTCCTAAGCCACGGGACCGGTCTTGGCGACAAACGGTTGCATGAACTTTACATTCTTTGAAACACAGGGAACGGCTATTGCATAGCCTTCCTACTTAACTTGAACCATACATGTTCCATAGACCGTGGCATACTTATCCCTGAACCATCCGTGGCTCGTGCCTTAAACCAACTTGTATTCTATGCGACATTACCACCCAAGTTATACTTTATATGACGAGCCATGTGATCATGGGACTATGTGACTTTGACAACCGCAGAAAACATGGGACAGTACTTGCTATGACTTCGATAGCCCAGCAAAACTCTTACCTAACTCAATCGTGCAACATCTTAACCCATGGGACGAGCTAAGGCTATGCCAAGCCTTGTACCATAGAAGAGTGCATTGAGACTCGTGGGACAGTTTTGCTATGCCAAGCATTGGACGATGGGATCGTGCATGCTTTATCAAGCATTTATACATGCGACGCCTATGACTTAGGCTAATTTCATAACTTTGTGGCAACTTAGACCAACTTTGCTTCTCGCAAGCCACGGGATAAAGGACCGAGTGCCATTTTGAAAGTATGTCGTGCAACGATTCTAAGCCGACCGTGGGACCTTTCTATATTCTAACTCAATCAGACCCAACTTGAGATTATTCCCTTAGCTGTATGGATTTGTCTCTTTTATTATCAAGCCTACTTGTGTAGTTGAAAGCTTTCATTTTATTAGTGTGAAGGCCGAGCAGAGACAAGTTTGTCGAAGCTACCCACCTGAGCAAGGAGTTGCCTCGACCGAGCAGGACTTTGAGCAGGCCATTGCATTGCTAAGTCCAACGTCGTTGGTGTTTTGATTCTTTAGATTGGACGGAGCGGGACGGGGCATTACACTATACACCACTCAGAAAAAGTTTTATCCTCGAAACTTACTGAGTATACAATCATCGACTTATCTCTTGATTTAACATCCAATGACTCTCGCACAAACTCCTCCTTAATAAAATATTCTACATATTTATATCGCACATCCAAACTAGCAATTTGTATAGTCTATCTATTCAAACATGTTTGATATAATTCACCTATCCATCATATCCAAGTCAAGCACACCATAAGACGATTTGTCATTAAATCATAATTCTCATTCCATATTCCATAAGCCGTTTACCATAATTTACGTATTCGATCACGAGGTCGTCTAGCATAGCAATATGTTACGTCATAATCTTCCGCAAGTCCGATTATCCATGATGGACATGAAATCACCATGCCAATGCTCCTGCATGATAATCATCCTCATCGGGCATAACTCTTGCTTTGAGTCTAGATTAATTCATTCTCGATACGCAGATTGGATCTACTCAATCCTCAAATTTACTTAATCGTCAATCACAAATCGATCCATCCTCGAATTCACCTTTGCATCAAACCACAATCCAAAACAATCCAATTGCCACGCTGTGATCTCCCATAAGTTCGATCATTCACGCTGGATATAAATCACCATGTCAGCGCTTCCGTAGAATAATCGACCAAATCTGACGTGACACATATACGAGGCTAGAATTATGCTCGTACAAGAAAAGAGCATCAACATTATGGTTATCATCGAAGAAATCAAGACATGATCATTTTCATCCAAGTATTCATTTCAATCAAAATCTCAAGTATAGCATCCATCAAAACAATAATACTTTACACGATCATCATTCCTCGAATTATAGTACCTCCGAGTTATCGCACATCGATCTTTGATACGCCTCAATACTATCGATGATATGCATAACTTGATGATCTTTCTTTGCAACGAATTCTGAGTCGTACAACTGATGCTATCATTCGAACTGGATATACCACAATCTCCTCGATATTCAAGACCAAAATTCGATCAATGATTCCCGAACTATTCACATGATCAAATCGTTGAAACCAATAATCACATATGTTCATCCATCTAACTTAAATCATCGAGCAACTTATTTTCTTAATTTATATCTTTTTATGCTAACTCAAACCACAAGTCGAAACAATCCAATTGCCACGCTGTGATCTCCCGCAAGTTCGATCATTCATGCTGGACATGAATCACCATATCAGCGCTCTCGCATAATGATCGCCCAAATCAAGCATGATGCATATGTGAGGCTGGAATTGTGCTCACACAAGACAAGAGCATCAATATTGTGGTTATCATCGAAGAAATCAAGACACGATCATTCTCATCCAAGCATTCATTTTAATCAAAATCCCAAGTATAGCATCCATTAAAATAATAACACTTTACTCGATCGTCATTCCTCGAATTATAGTACCCCCGAGTTATCGCACATCAATCATTAATACGCCTCAATACTATCGATGATATGCATTCCTTGACGATCTTCCTTTGCGATGAATTCCGAGTCGTACAACTGATGCTATCACTCGAACTGGATATACCACAATCTCCTCGATATTCAAGATCAAAATTTGATCAATAATCTCCAAACTATTCACATGATCAATTCGTTGAAACCAATAATCACATGATCAATTCCTTAATTCATATCATTTTATGCTAACTAAAATCATCGAGCAACATCTATCAAATCCTTATAATCATTCTCGTAACCTCGAAATCAAATTTTTTTTATGCACACTATCTTCTCATCGTGCTAACTTTTCGTATACGATTCATATCGATTTTCTTTATTGAGTCATCCGTTCGTTACATCTTATATTTTTCTTATTTATTATCGATCATTTTGTATTTCATACTCGTCGCAATCCTGTTGATATGCATCGTCTTTTTGTTTGTTTGTACCATCTTGTCAAAATTTTAATATTATAACTTACTCAATGATACTCAATCTAAGGCTTTACATATTGTGACGCTTGCTGATAGACTCGTTGGAACCCTACATCCTCAATCGATCGACATCCCCAAGGCTATCCGATACACAACTCAGGGATGAAGTCATTCAATAAATCCTCAAAATAATTTTCGAAATACCATCGATTTCTTCGAATCTCCGTTCGAACCATTCTTCAATTTTAAGCACATTCATCACTATATCGTATTGACGATAATATCGTCCGATGACATCCCTATCGATAGTCATCCTATATTTTATGAATCAAGTCAAATTCATCCACATTTCAATACAATTCGAATTTCGTACACTTTTCTAAGGTAGACACAATTCTTGGTGTATATGCACAACCTTGTTCGACGTAACAAAAGGTTGAACAAAATTTTTGCTTTATTGAACGTATAAGGTATCTGTGTATAAAGAAGGAAGTCCTAAACAGGATATTCTAAGTATAGGAAGAAAAGGTTTCTGGAAAAGTGTGACGATGGAGATCGAGCACTACAGCGACTCCTATACTCCGTTAACGATATGACGATAAATCAACCTTGCTATGGCTCTCTCGTACATTTGATGGGACTCTGGGGTCACCGATCAAGAGGCTGTCTGGATGAGAAGATTCCTTGAAGATGGTTGGTTGGTTGGTTCTTTGGTTGATAGGTGGATAAGGGTGGTCGACTCTTCATAGATAGAGATCGCTGCTCCTTTAAAGATTTTTGATTGTGAATGTTCCTTCTCCTTTTTTTTTCCTTTTGGTGGAAGAATAACTCATTCTATTTATAGAGAACCAAGAACATATGCGATGTGCATTATGGTTCCTGAGATATGAAAGAATCTGCCGTCATTGCACGGTTCGAGCTTCTGTGGCGTTGACACGTGGCGAACATCGAGATTTCCCTCAAATGAGACCTCTGGTGGTTATAAATATAACCGAAGGAGGTGACACATAGCGCGTGCCGATTTGCTTGCTCGGATACAGCCGAGTAATTCTTGGGATTTCATCCTAGATTTGGAGTCTAATTGATCCTCATCTAAGACATAAATCAATCTGATATAATATTAATCATGATTTAAGCCTGATCTTCTCTGCAAGAGGCAGTTTAAACAAACCAATTGGGGGTTGACCCATGCTTCCTGCCCCTCTGGCGGGGACTAAGTGCTGCTGTGCTTCTGGGGCGACGAGTAGACCGTGCTTCTGGAGACGACACAACCTCTGTGCTTTCAGGATACGAGTGGGCTTGGCTTCAAATGAGGACGAGACTTCTGTATATATAGAGAAACTTATGAAGCAGTGTTATGGACTACCAGAATCACTGTGTTGTAGGTGACAAGTAGGCTTGTGCTTCAGGTTGACGAGGTTACTGTACTTTTGGAGCGACAGGTTGACTTGTATTAGTTGTAATGGGTGTTCCCAAGTCTCTTATAGAGAAGTGACTTAAGCTTCTGATCTGGAGAAGACGACTTCACCGTGGGAGTGGAGATGGTATGGGTATATCACCATCCAGCGCCTCATATAGACACATATAAGTAACTGCGCCTCTAAACAGTGGAGGCGTTGGCTACGAAAGGAAGGGTATGACACCCTTACGCGTCTGAGATTGGCGCAGGCAGATAGCTATACCTCTAGAGTGAAGACACTGGCTTCTAGAATAAAAGAAGGGGAGGGGGCCTACAACCATCTTGTTCCTGAGGTTGGCGTAGGGAGGTAGCTGCGCCTCTGGTTTGAAGGCTCTGGCTTCTTCAAAGTACCGAGTTGCTGATATGCTTCTGAGAGGCTGTGCCCACAAGAATATCAGAACATGCTTCGGTGGAGGTCAATCCTCCAGCGTGTGTATCAAGAAGAAGGAAGGCTGTACTTCGATGAAGATTGCATCCCTTGTAGATCCCTCTAGGCTTCTGTCGAATCTGTACTAGATCCTTTAAAGAAGAACAAAATTAGTCCCTTATGTATAGTCCTGATGTGTCTGTACTAGACTTTGGTAGACATGACAATGAATAGACTTCTCTCAATATCTTCTATTTTGTCTTTGTAGCATTGAGCCTGAGTCTTTTGCATCTTCTGCGCTTTGGCGAAGGGATGTCTTCAGCTGAGATTTTTCATGCTTCTACAAATTCGACATAGCTAACCGTTCTTACTTGAAGTTAACTTTGTTAAACCAATTGTTCCTTCGTGATATTTTTCAAAATATATAGACTTATTGTATGTACATCCCCTGGGACATTTGAGAGAGAGCGCACCAAGGATATCGATTTGCGGAAACAACATTTAGCACGAAGCATCAGAGTTAAAGAATTCAATTGAATGTCCAAGGACGTAAAGCCGTGCTCTGATATAATTATGTCATGCCCTGGTCCCGTAGAATCGATCGTCCTCGCTAAGGCGTGATACTACATGAGCCTAGGTTGCGCTTGTACAAGACGGGTTCCATAACTGCCGGTTACAACAGCTTGCGACGAGGTTGTCGCACATAAGCCCCAAGCAGAAACATTGAATATACAAGACAACACAAGCATTGAAACAAAAAATCAGAATCTTTTATTGATACTTGAAATAAAATTACACAGGCGCGAAGCCAAGTTACAATCATTCAAGCTCATTTCTTTCCCTGATTACAATCACTCGGCTCGCTCTAATCTCTTAATACAATAGACGAGCCAGCGGATGCTTCAGATAGGCGTTGTCCATACATTATGTCCCATATAGATGAAGTCTCCATGCAGCCGCACGCCTCAAAATGCCAAGTAACTCCATGCCTCGACGTATCCAAGCATGCTCCATGCCAACGAGCTTCTACTAGTGTCTGTACATGAAAACTGTGTGGGTGTCAGTACTTAACTGTACTGATGGTGTGAGCTCAACGCCCACCCATACCAAAACCAATACGTTCATTTAGTTTGTGCAACATATCCCTTCCTTTTTTATTGTGTTTCTAATCTTGCCTTAGGATCGATTTTAGGACATAGACTCTTGGCCTATTTGTGTCTCTAGACCATTATCGTGCCTCACACTGATAACTTACTAATTATCGATGTGCCTCTAGACCATTCTCGTGCTTGCAACATCAAGCATCAACTCCGACTTGCCCTTCTGACTCATACCTTGGGATGTAATATATTACATGCCATCGACTTGGTACGTACTTTAAATATCGAAGTTGTGCCTCACAATTCAACGTGACATAACCAAACTTTTCCTTATGGCCCTTCCTGACTTAACTCGAGATAACTCAATCCTGGCTTGTGGAACTTGTGTTGACGACTCAAACATGACGCCACATTCGTGCCGAAGTACATGTCCTTGCTATAGCCAAATCTTAGGCTTCATAATGGTGTTGCAACCGTGCACACCTTCTTAACTCCATTCATGTCGTGCTTGTACTTTTTTTGATATGCTCGATGCCGTGTATGCAGATTGTCGCTCAGCACACCAACTCATCTATATGAAAGGTCACTAGCAATGTTAAGCTATCCTCGACTTGGCCGAAGATAGACGGCGATCATCCAATAGGTAGCTAGCCCGTGGAAGCCCCGAATCTCCTATGTGGTACATCCAAAATCCTGCTTTAACCAAATGGCTTCCCTCGGGAATGATATGATCTCGAGGCCCCGACGATCATGTCGAAGAAGACTACCCCTTATGCACAAGTTGTCCATGACCACACACCTACAATGACTTCTAGACTCGATGTAAATGTAAGGCCTACAGAAGATATAAATTACTTTCTCTTTCTTATACTTTGTTATCCATGTTCATGCTCTCCATTCATTATTGGAGACTCCCAAGCCACGGGACCGATTTCAGCTACAAACGGTCGCATGAACTTTATATTCTTTGAAACACAAGGAAGGGCTATTGCATATCCTTCTTACTTAACTTGAACCATACGTATTCCATAGTCCGTGGCATACTTATCCCTGAATCAATCGTGGCTCGTGCCTTAAACCTACTTGTGTTTTACGTGACACTACCACTTAAGTCATACTTTATATGATGAGCCTTAAGATCGTGGGACTATGTGACTTTGACAACCACATAAAACATGTGACAGTGCTTGCTATGACCTCGATAGCCCACCAAACTCTTGCCTAACTCAATCGTTCAACAACTTAACCCGTGGGACGAGCAAAGGCTATGCCAAGCCTTGTACCGTAGAAGAGTGCAATGAGACTCGTAGGACACTTTTGCTATGCCAATCAATGGACGATGGACCGTGCATGCTTTATCAAGCATTTATATGTGCGACTCCTATGACTTAGGCTAATTTCATAGTTATGTAGCAACTAAGACCAACTTTCCTTCTTCCAGGCCACGGGATGAAGGATCGAGTGTCATTTTGAAAGCATGTCGTACAACGATTCTAAGCCGACCATGGAACCTTTCCATATTCTAACTCAATCAGACCCAACTTAGGATTATTCCCTTAGCTATGTGGATTCATCTCTTTTATTATCAAGCCTACTTGTGCAGTTGAAAGCTTTCATTTTTTAGTATGAAGGCCAAGCTGAGGCAATTTCACCGAAGCTACCCACTTGGGCGAGAAGTTGCCTCGAGCAAACAGGACTTTGAGCAGGCCGTTGCATGGCTAAGTTTGGCATTTTTATTCTTCCGATTGGACTGAGCAGGATGGGGCATTACATATGGGACACACAACATTGGTAATTGTAGTGTATATGGATCTATAGAGACTGATGATATGCCTTAAGCAGATGCTACTTCCGACGGGAAGATAGTCTTGTTTGTAGATATATTAAGATTACCCGTGTTCTTAGGAGCGTTATGGTGGTTTATTTAGCAGATGCCACGCTTGACGGGATGTTATGGCTATTATCTGTGCCTATGCCTACCCATACGTACTAGGGTTGTCCTCAACTTGCATTCACATAGATGGTTAGAGACCCTTATTTATCATGTATTTATTTTAGTTCATTATGGTATTATTTTTTGTATCTTGTTATGTCCCTCTAGGACCTGGTGATCTCTCTAGGTGTTTGTTGGACTTCAAGCGTAGAGTTGTTGTGATGTATTTCTGTAAGATTTAGGTGTTAATGGTAGTATTGTTTTATTGCCTCTTTTGTGCCCTTATTTATTCTTTTGCCCTTATTATTTTTGCTATGATCATTACTGCTGTTATAGCCTAGTTTTGTAGACCTATTTTGTTCTTCGGATCTATTCAAACATATATGTTAATAGGCTGTAGGCTATACACATATATTATTTATTCTTGACTTTTATTACTTATTGTGGATTGAGACATAGTTGAGATAGTATAGGTCTAGTTTACTTTTATATCGTAGTACAACTAGAGTAAGTCCCTTAAATTGGAAACTTATTCTAGATCGTACTAGCTGACATGTTCGCATCCTATGTTCCTATGTATTTTGGAACTAGGGCTTGACAGAAGGTGGTATGGAGGGAAGGGATGATGAAGGAGAGGGGAGAGAGCTACTATTTTTGGAATTAATGGGGAAAAGGTTGCTTTTGGGTGGTAAATGATAGTTTTTGGTGTTAGGGTTAGGGTTTTATGATGTTATTACATATATATAGGCATATATGGGCCTATAGGCTTAGGAAGGTAGGGTTATAGGCTTGGAACATGGGTTTATCGTGTCTATAGGTTGTTGGCAAAGAGGGGGTTGTTTTGCTATGGTCGGCTAAGCATGGTGTTGTCTACATGTGTCGGGTTTGGGTATTGTTGGGTGTTAGTTGCTTAGTTAGATACGAAAGGTGGTTAGCTAAGGTTAAGGACTTATGTAGGTAGTTCTATATAGAACCAACTATATTTATATAAATATCAATCTAAAAAATCTGAATATATTTAAAATTTATGTATATATGGGTGTATCTTGGATGCACACCAAGCCTAATTAGGATTTGGTTTAACTTTAGGTCAAATTAGACTAATGCCAACTAGGCTACATATATAGATATTTCCTATAAATAAAAACTTCTATAAATATAAACATATCAATTTAAATTAAAAAAATATATATCTAGATGGAGTTATTTGGATGTACTATATGTCTACATGGGTTTGTGTTTGGTTTGGGTCAAGTTTGAGCTAGTTTCGTGCAACCGGGTCTCCTAAAAAGTCAAAAGCCTTTATAATTAATTAATTAAGCCAAAAATATGGTATAAGCCACAACTTGACTTATTACCATACAAGGGACATAAATATGGCCAGACCATCCCTATCATGGCTAATATGCTAGTCATATTAGACGACTATATTAGCCTTGCCATAACTCATAGTTAACATGCATCCCCAAACTTAACCATGACTAAGGCTATATATAATAATATATATTTGTTTAAAAATATATAAAAATCTAAGAATCACTATTTAAGCCAAGTAAATAATAAAAATAATTAAAAAACTACGGGTTTATATGTGTGACTCATGCTGACGATGATGATAATTTCGTAGTAGTTTTTATAGAACTTTTTTTATGCACTAGTTTGTATTATTTATGGTCAAGTCTCTTTCAGACTTCAATATTATCTAGGTGATTTTTATGTACTTCCATGCTACTGCTACTACTGCTTATTTCAGTTCTACTTATATTGTTTATTTCAGTTCTACTTGTTGGTCTTGTCATTGCGTTTTTTCTTGGTATTGTTATACTTTCTCTGTTTGTTGTTAATGCTCACTATTTGAAGGGGAGCATCCACTTCTTACAAATGACAAAGGGGGAGAAGAGTATACCAAATACAATCGAGAATCAAAAGAAATTACAATGGTCAAAAGGTAAAAAATTTTGAAGTTATTATTTTGGATATTATTTGGTATAAACTAAAAGTTTATCAATTATCAAAATAGGGGAGATTGGTGGCCCATTAGTCATAGTCACATCTGATTTTGATAATCAACGTACCTTTTGATCGATAAACAAATAATATGCAGCTATAGGTACAAAAATAGAACGTTTACTTCTACACTTCCATCACTCATCATCTTCATCAAAAAAGACTATAGATGCTGATCAAGACATGTTTTCATATTTTATTCTGTATTTTTCATTTTATTGAGGCTAGAGAAAAATATGAGATCGATCGGATTGGTAACTGGCTATTCTACTAAACTCCACTTTCAAAATAGCCTACTTATCTACTCCACATTCCATACTAGTCAATACCCAATATCCAATACCTAGAAAGCCAAATACCAACTCTACGCAAAAAGCAATCTTCATCAATATACCACAAACTGGTCAAAAAACTCAACCTAAGAGTTCGGCCCAAACTCTACCCGAGTTCAGTCAGGGTGGTTCTTGAACGTTAATGGTTTTTTCCTAAAAATTTCCATCCAATTTTTGAATTACAAAAAATCTGCATCTGAACTCATGCCGAGTTCTGCCCATAAAATTGCTATAAATAGATGAGAAGTTCTCATTCCAAATCACTCATTCATTCTTATCTTCTCTATCTATTAATAGGCATTCGAGAGCCTTACACTTTTATGTCTAGCCTTTAACAACTCCTAGCCAAGTCAAATGACATTCCAGATCGATCTATAGTTCGTTCGAGTTTGTAAAGAAGGCTTTCAGAAAACGTTCTAGTTTTCAAAGTTCGCCTTATTTGAAGTTGCGAGTCCTTCGGATAAAAACTCATGGTTGTAAGGATTTGTAACAAACATTGCGTCCAATGAGAAGCCACGAATACCAACATCTCGTATCATACTAGATGGGTAGTTTGTTAGAGTCCAGCCTCGATTCGAGGTGCATGAGGATAGTCTAGACATTGCAAAAGGCTTAAGAGGAGTTTTGCTAAAATTAAACATAGTTCGATCCAAATTCAGTCTGGCCGAATTTGGTTCGAACATTTTTAATTTGTCCCAAAACTTGCATGTTAGGCTTCACCCAACTGAATTTGGTCAAAATTCAATTTGAGTCGGCCTGTTAGCTAACATATTCACCGTGGGCCCTAAATCTGTATCAGTTTCTTATTATGATCAGATTTGGACATCCAAGATTGAGTCTAGGCTATTTTAGGATTTTTAAACCCTAAAATAGGTTTCTTAACCTATAAATATATATATTGAGGGTGAAGGCATAAGACTGACCACAATGGAGGCTCAATATGGAAGATACTTGGTGTTCATCCACAAGAGATCTAATTGAAAGTTTGTACCTTGTTCTTAGGGTTCGCCGTCTAAGATAGTTGAAAGAGAAGATCTGTTTGGAGAATCATCGTCTTCATTTAGGGAGATCGCTACGGGTAGGGTGAGTGACTTCAAGTTATAACTTCTGCTTTCATCTTGAGTTTGGTGAGGGGTTTGAATCTTAGGGCAAATGGTTCAACATAGTTTTATTCAATCTTGTATTTTTTGAGAAGTTATAAAAATTGGGATTTATCGAGGTGACACGGCCATCGAACTATATACTGTATTTTATAGCTTGACATTCTTGTTAGACAGAGGTTCATTATCTTTGGGTTGGTTGACATAGGATCTAATCTTTTTTTTTGCCGGAGGCAAAAGTTAGAAAAAGGCCCTTCCTAAAAAAATTGACTAGAAAAGTCAAAAATTCATAACAAAGCAACTAATAAGCAAATATCATAATGAAGTAAAATCATCTTTGTATGAGAACTAATAAAAACAAAGAATAGAAAAATCAATTAGTGTAACATAATCGGAGTTTTTGTTAATGTTGTGGAAGAAAAGAATTCAAATGTCCGACCTCAAAAATAGAATGCCTCTGATGCTGTTGTGTAAAAATTACCTACTCTCAAGTTTGCTGATGAAAATGCATCTCAGTAAACAATAAGTACATGTAATGAAGGAATTAACATTCAGTAGCTCGAGCATTCTTAACAAAGTAATAATTTTCACTAATATTTTTCCATTATTGCTAGCCTGCTGACCCATGACCAAGTATAGTACAAGACTGCAAAAAGTTCGTGCCTGCGGCGACGTAGCTACTAGCTAGCTAGGCTTTGATTTTCACTACAAAATATAACATTCCAAACCTTTGTCTGCATTGCATCTCATCTATCAATGAGATGTTTGTGTGCAAGTTTCCTTCTACTCCATTCCATTCAACTATTTTGTTGTGATTGCCTCCCTTTCTTGTAATTGCCTCCATGTTCTTTCCAGTTTGGTTATATACACTACCTAAGTAGATTATGAAGATTCCAATATCATTTATTGAATGTAGTGTTTATGTTGCCATGACTTATTAAGCTTCGATTAGAATATCCAAAGATGAGATGGGAAAGAAATGGAGAATATTTAACATTGAAATCAGAACTTTCATCTTATAATTTGTATTTGATTTCATGATTTGTGTGTATTAGGAGTAGATTATTGTATGATACATGGCAATAAAAGTCAGCATAATAAATCAATAAATTAAAACATATATTTCATGAGTCTTGGACACTGAGAGGCAGCCAGGCATGAAAGGATCGCTCAAAACAAACATTGTTGGTGTTTCTTTCTTTCTAACAATATTTTTGAACCATAAAATCAAATTTACTGTACATCTTCTATAATAACTAAAAAAGAATTATCAAAACATACTACCTCTTTTAAGAGTTGGAAGTTAATTGTCAAAATCGTTCGACTCCGAGTCGCTACTGCAAGTGTCGACTTCGATTACCTCGTGACAACCCCAAAACTTTCTCAACTCTCTAACTTCTGTAAATTAAAGAAGCAACAAATAGAACTGTATATTGGAGGAGAAAATAATAGTAGAAGTGAGAACGGATTGAGAACAATCAATAAAAAGGGAAAAGTTTGTAGAATTAGATTTTTTTTGAAAGACGGCATTGCTTGGAGGAGAATAAGTAGAGATTACAGAAGAAGAAGAGTCGGTCGCACTTATCCAGAGTAGAGATTGGAGAAGAAGAAGTGTTGGAGTGAGTGGGTTCTCAATCTATGTGGAGAACAACCCCGATGTGCGACGAGCGCCATCTGTGTGTCAGAGAAGCTCGGGGAGGCGACGAGGGCCATTCGGGAGGTCGAAGAAGCTCGGGGGCCAGAAGAGAAGCTGTTGTCCAGGGTAGATCCAAGTTCGGACGGAACTCGGTCCCCAAGCCCAGTTCGGTTTGAACTCGGTCCAGGGGTTCCCGGGAGCTTATGTTTGCTGCTGTTTACAATTGCTCGCAAACACTGACTCGAGGAGATTCGGCCAGAGTTCGGTCGGATGGGTTGAAGGGTATTTTATACATCATTGGACCGTATCCTACGGTCCAGATTTAGCTACGGGATTAGGGTTATATATTAGGTTTTCCTAACCCTAATTTTACAGTAACACAAAAGCAACAAGAGAGAAAAGGAGGCATGAGTATTTGTGCAACTTTGGGAAAGAGAGATTAGAGGCCGTTTCAGAGAAGAAGATGAATTTGGGTAATTTTTCATTATCTTCTTTCTTCGTGGTGTAATCTATTTTCTGTTCCAGTAGTTGTGGTGATCAGTTTGGATCATGGAGGAGCATGTAGAGGGTGTTATCTCTTTATTCTATTAGTAGAGGTTCTTCTCGGTTGGACAACGATCGTCCCGTAATTTTTTCCAAGGGTTTTCCACATCAAAAATCTTTCTGTCTGTGTGGAATTATTTCTGTGTCGTTTGGCCATTGGTTTTGTGTGTTGTATTACTTAGTTCTCTCACAAGCTTTCTGGTTTGGGGAAAGTTATTCGCGATTCTTTCTCAACAGGTGGTATCAGAGCTTTGGGTTCAGAGATATGTCAGGAGTTGACAGTCAAACCAGGAAGCAGAGATGGACGTAAAGCTGATATACATGGTAAACCTGAATGGTTCCAACTATCATTATTGGCGGAACAAGAAGAAGGATTTGTTGTTCGTCAAGAAGCTGCATCTTCCATTATCTGCATCCGAGAAGCCCAGTGACAAATCGTGTGAGGATTGGAACTTTGAGTATATACAAGTGTACGGGTACATGCGACAGTTCGTGAACGAAAACGTGTACAACCACGTTGCTAACATTGAGCACGCAAAGACGATGTGGGAGAAGCTATAATCTTTGTACACGAAAAAGATGTGGGTAAACAAGTTGTTGCTGATCCGGATGTTGATGGGTCTACAGTACAAAGATGGTGCGTCCACTAAGGATCACTTGACTGAGTTCTAGGGCATGGTTGACACGCTATCCTCGATAAGAGTCAAGTTCGACGACAAGGTTCAGGGACTTTGGTTGCTATGTACATTGCTAGATTCGTGGGAGACCGTACGAGTGTTTGTGATTGCTTCTACTCCGAAAGACATGGTTAGTCTGGAGCTTTCCAAGAGCAGGGTACTGAATGAAGAGATACGAAGATGTTCTCAGGGCACTTCATCCATATCCCACACAGAGGCGCTAGTTTTAGAGAGCCACGGAAGGGACAAAAGCAGGGATCCAGGTGCTGGTAAAGACAAGAGCAGTGGTATGTCCAAGGGGGTACAAGAACTCGGAGTGTTACTATTGTGTCAAGAAGGGCCATATCAAGCAGAACTGTTTTGCTTGGAAGAGAGAGAAGAATGGCAACAAAGGGAAGTAAAGTAAGATCACTATAGAGGCGGCCTCGACACATGGAGGCAATGTGATCATCATAGGTGATGGGGTTTTTATGAACCTCGCTTACGATGACAATTCTTGGCTGGTGGACTCAGGTGCTTCAGTGAACGTATGTCACAACTGGGAACTATTTGACACTTACACGACAGGCGACTGTGGAGTATTGAAGATGGGCAACAGAGTTGTGTTGAAGGCAGTTGCTATTGGAGATGTGCATTTGAGGATAAAGATGGGTGAAGTTCTTGTTCTCAAAGATGTCTGTCATGTCCCTGATATTTGTTTTAACCTGGTGTCGGTTGGAAGGTTGGATGATGAGGGTGTAGGACCGTTGAGCACCTCTGGGGGGTGAATTGAGTATGTGCATGTGCAGCAAAAAATAATCACCATTTTAAAAAATTTAGCATATTATAATCTAGAAATAAGAGAGTAAATTAAATTGCAGTAAGTGATAAAAGATCAAACTCAGTGAACACCGTGATATATACTAGTTTTCCTCTTAGAGGACTAATCCAGTCACGAGTACTCTTGCCCATTGTTTATCCACTATTTTCAAGCTAAATGAGAGCTTGCCGTCTCTTTACAACACTGTGCTTGGCGACAAGTGCACGACTGACTTCACACCACCGTGCTTGATGACGAGCGCACGACCGACTCCAACAAACTTGAGTACGAAACTGAGAAGTTTTCTGACTTGCAACCTCTTTACAACTCTGTAAGCCAAAGACTCTAAATCGAACAGAATATTACTGGCTTTGGCTAAGAGTGGCATAGGCGAAATATGAAAGCTTTAGATCGATAAAAAAAACTTAGGAATTGATAGAGAGAAGAGTGAATGAGTGATTAGAAATATAAAAATCCTTCTCTATTTATAGTATTTTTCCTGATCGAACTCGGGCAGAGTTCAGGCTGGGTTTGAATGTGAGAATCCCGTAAACGAACGTTGCATACAGATTTGGAAGGAACTGAATTTTAAATCTATCCTGACCGAACTCGGTCAGAACTTGGACCGAACTCGGTCTGAGTTCTGCTAGAGTTCTGGTAGATCAGAACTCAATTTGAATGGGCCAAATTGCATAGGTATTTTGGGCTGTTTGGATATGTAGAGTTTTTGTGAGATTGTGTAGGCTTTTTGGATTTTGTGGACTGAGAAAATCTAAGCCAGTAATATCCCAAACGATCTCACATTTTATATTTCAACTCAATAAAGTAAAAATACAAAAGATAATATAAAAAGACTCGATCAGGATTCTGATACAATTGCTTTTGGATGATGACTCGATTGTTCTTTATAGATGCAGGATGTAGACGTAGTACGTTCTTTGATATTGATTTCAGTAACCTGTTACATTAGTAGCAGTTCGTATATTTTGCATATTGACTTAAGATATCGTTTGATTATGAAAATTAGGTGTGACCATTTGGGCAATGGGACAACAATCTCCTTCTTTTTGATAATTGACAAACTTGAGTCTATACCAAAATATACTAAAATGTAACTTTGAAATAATATACCTGACTTGTTCATTGATTGGAATTTTTCGTTGAAGTTTGAAATTTTGGTATTGCTCTTCTCCCACTTTTTCATGTACGCAAAATGAGTAGCTCCCCCGCAATATAAGAAGCCAACAATTTAACACAGACAAAAAAAAAATATCCATAGAAAATAAGTCATAACACAGTAGAACTAGTAGCAGTGTAAATGAACTAAAACTCATATAGCAACAACGAAAAGATAAAGAAAATACAACTAAAGTCCAAAAGCATGAATTCATAACTAAAAGAGTTTATGACTGCTAAAACTACTAAATAAAAAGTCCAACTGTGAAAATTTGGACTGCTATAAAGTGCAACTACATAGATCATCACTGGCAAAATAAAATCTTAAAACTCTAAAATGAAAGCCTAAATCACATCTGAGCATCATCATCAGCTGGAGCAGGCGGCTGAGGATCGAAGTAAGTAGTAGTCGGGTCAAAGTATCTGTAGGTGGTTGGATCATCGAACCTTAGTCCGTCGAAGCTAGGACAATGGATCATCGGAACAGGATTAGTAGGGTGATGCGCCAAACTCCAGTGCAGATCAGCAATGTTGTTCTTCAATACCTGAGCCTGTGAGGTATGACGGAACTCAGCATCGACATAACTTTGATGATGTTATCCAGAGAGGGTGACAAAATCATCAAAGCCATGATAGAACTGCAGATCAAATCCTGGAGTAGGAGCAGAAATAGCAAGAGTAGGAGCATGAGCAGGAGGAGGAGCGTCAGGTTCAGCCTGAGCCTCAGCAGGAGCAACACCGGGTGGAGGTAGAGGTATAGGAAATTTTCTAAATCTAGTCAGCTCAGAAGATGACAAGGATATAAGGACATAGATCAAGGTTTATTTCAAATCTCGTAAAGATAGCTACTATATGCATGGGGTACAGAAGGTTACGCCCCACTCGACCACAATCAATCATCCAAGCCATGAAGGTCTTGGAGACAGAGAAAGAAACACCAAAATGAACATGATACATGGCAGACATCTCATAGAAGGTGATCTCATCAGTAGATCCCTTCTTGGGAAGTAAAATAGAGAATATAAAACGATGTAACTCATAAAAGTTTTGATCAAGGTGCTTTTCGTATAACCTACCACTGCGAGGGACAGGTTTAGGAAGACACTTACAGCCTTAAGGGAATCAAGAGTCATGTCTTCGGGAAATTGAACTCGGTGAATGTCGACTAACGCCTTGCCGATATCTGGCATATGAAAATATTCACTAAGGTCATTTGAGTTGAATTCAATTTTGTGTCCGACGACACAGGAATAGATACTACCGTGGATTTTATTTGCAAATTGTAGTAAAACATACGTACGATATTATCATAGATGTCACTTGAGGTTTCAAAAAAATCCCAGAGACTAAGTCTAAAGTGGAGGCGTACTCCGAGAAAACAGTGAAGTTTACGAATTGCCCGGGGCAAATTTCCCGATAGCGGAACGCGTCAAACCAAGACTCCGATATTTCCAAACATGGAAATAAAGTTGCGTCAAATTCCTCTTTGCCAGTAGGGCAAGTAGGACTGAATACGTTTTCGGGTTCGTACTAAGAAGTAGAAGACGAAGTGGCTGTGTAATCTAATTTATTTCTCTTAATAATTTTGGGAGCCATAGATGAAAATGAGAAAGAAAAGGAAATGCCTCAAAGAGAATGGAGAAAGAAATGGAGAATGTCACCTTCTTGAGCTTGGTAGACCTAAGGAGGAATGAGGAAGGAAACATGGAGGAGTTGAAAACTAAATTTTTTGTAGAGTTTTCGGGGCTCAGATGGAGGAAATATGAGGAAGAAGAAAGGTTTATAAAGGGGCTAGGGCCAGCTGTGTTGTTCTGGAAATTCGAACTGACATCAACCGAACTCGGTCCGAACTCGGTCCAAGTTTCGACAGAGTTCGGCCACTAGAATTTCCATTTCATTTTATGCATAATGAATAATAAATAGACTTAATAACCTTTAATTTTTCAATTTAATAATATTTATTACTTTGGGTTAGTTGTAGGGGCTGGATCCCAGCTAGCGGTAGTCCGAAGACACTTGGCACCGTGTCGCTTAGAATTCTTTTTTGACAGAAGGACCCTTTCGGCTTGTACCCAAAATAACTTCAATTAATAAATATCAAAATCTTAAGTTGTAAGAACTTTTATTAAACATAACGCATTATGAATTTAAAAGTTCAACCTAGTTCATGTCGCAGATAATTTAAACGATCTTCAGCTAGCAGTTTTGTGAAAATATCTTCTAATTGATGACTTGTGTCAATGAATTCTAAGCAAATATTCCTGTATTGTTGATGATCACATAAAAAGTGATGATGTATCTCTATGTGCTTTGTGCGTGAGTGACAAACAGGGTTCTTAGTCAAATTGATCGTGCTAGTGTTATCACAATAATTGGAAATTTGAGCACAACAGCGCCTTGTGGCGATATACTCAGCCTCAATCGTTGATAGCGCTATAAAATTTTGTTTCTTGCTAAACCAGGAGACTAAAGCTTTTCCTATGAAATGACACGTACCGCTGGTACTTTTACGGTCTACTTTGCATCCTGCAAAATCTTCATCTGAATAACTAATAAGGTCAAAAGATGTGATTTTGGGATACCACAAGCCGACTGTAGAAGTTCCCTTAAGGTATCGAAAGATACACTTAACGGTGCACAAGTGTGTTTCCTTAGGATTAGCTTGATATCTAGCACAAATGCAAATACTAAACATGATATCAGGGCGACTAGAAGTTAAATATAATAAACTATCAATCATACCTCGATAATTATGCTGGTCGACTGGTTTGCCACTTTCATCAATGTCAAGCCGAGTTGATGTAGCCATTAGAGTTCTGATAGGTTTTATGTTGTTGATGTCATACTTCTTCAGTAAATCCTTCATATACTTAGCTTGGTTGATGAATGTTCTCTGTGAGTGCTGTTTGATTTGGAGTCCTAGGAAGTAATTTAGCTCTCCTATTATGCTCATCTCAAACTCACTCTGCATACACTTAGTAAATTATTGAAAAAGTTTTTCGTAAGTAGAACCAAAAATGATATCATCTACATAAATTTGTACAAGAAGAATATCATCATCTGAAGACTTGATAAATAAAGTGGTATCAACTCTTCCTTTTGAAAATCCATTTTCAAGTAGAAAGGCACTTAGACGGCGTTCATACCAAGCATGAGGTGCTTGTTTGAGTCCATAGAGTGCTTTTCTAAGTTTGAAGACGCGATCAGGTTTTTAAAAATCTTCAAATCCAGGAGGTTGTTTCACAAAAACTTCTTCTTTCAAAAATCCATTTAAAAATGCACTCTTCACGTCCATTTGAAATAGTTTAAAATTGTGAAAACATGCAAATGCACAAAACATGCGAATGGCTTCTAGTCTAGCAACGTGAGCATATGTCTCATCATAATCAGTACCTTCTTCTTGATTATAACCTTATGCCACTAGACGTGCTTTGTTGCATAGAACTTATCCATCCTCACTTAATTTATTTTGGAACACCCATTTGGTACCAATTATTGATTGACCAATAGGTTCAGGAACAAGTTTTCAAACTTGGTTTCTCTTAAATTGATTAAGTTTCTCTTGTATGGTATCAATCCAAAATTTATCATTAAATGCATCTGCTACTATCTTAGGTTCTACTTGAGATATAAAAGCTATATTAGCTACTATATCAGTATCTTTAGTAGAAGAACGTGTACTTACACCTTTTGATACATCATCTATGATGAACGTATCTGGATGATCTCGCAAGAATTTCCAAGATTTGAACGTTTCTGTTATATCTTCCACATGGCTCTTCTTGGTAGCAGTATCTTTAGATGACTTGGATTTAATCTGTGCATCTCCATCATCACTATCGCTAGATCAATGACTATTGAGCTTGTCAATTGTAACGTTAATAGATTCTTCAACAATCATAGATCTTTTATTAAAAACTCTATATTCCTTACTTTTAGCAGCATATTCGAGAAATATTCCTTCATCTGCTTTAGAGTTGAACTTACCCAAGTTATTCTTGGTATTCAGGATAAAACAGCGACATCCAAAAACTTTAAAATAAGGAATATTAGGAATCCTTCCAAACCACAGCTCATATGATATTTTCTTCGTGATAGGTCGAATCAACACCATATTTAAAACATGACAGGCTGTACTAACAGCTTGTCCAAAACTATTTAGGAAGATTATGCTGATTCAGCATGACTCTAGCCATCTCGCTTAGAGTATGATTCTTCCGCTCCACAACATCATTCCGTTGGGGAGTTCTAGGACAAGAAAATTTATGGTAATATCTACTATCACCACAGAACTTTTTGAAATCAACATTTACGAATTCGCCACCATGATCACTTCGGATACGAGTAATCATGAAGCCTTTTTCATTTTGTACCTTTTTACAAAATATCTGAAATTAAAAAATAGCATCGCTTTTATTTGATAAAAAGAAAACCCATGTATAACGAGAGAAACCATCAACAATCACAAAGGCGTAGAGCTTACCGCTAAGACTAACGACTCTACTAGGACCAAATTAATCCATATGAATTAACTACAAAGGTCTAGAAGTACTTACAGCGTTGATGGATTTAAAAGTTGACCTAGTTGCCTTGTTCTTTTTACATTCAGTACATACCGTGTCTCTCTTGAATGTGATTTCGGGATGTCCTTTTACCAACTTTTTGGTGCATAGTCGTGAGATAGTATCCATATTGGCATATCCTAGCCTTATGTGCCATAGCCAACTTTTATCTTGATTTGCTATTAGGCACGTTCCTGCATTTTTAGTATTTTCTAAAAAGAAAACATAAATGTTGTATTCCCTAATCCCTTCATATATGGGATTACCAGATGACATTTCCTGTATATAGCATTTGTCTTTTACAAAGTTGATACCATAACCATTATCTGCCAAGTGACTTATGCTCAGTAGGTTATGTTTCAACTTCGCAACTAGACAAACGTCTTTTATTACTTGGTAAGGAGACATACCAACAGTGCTATTTCCAATTATATTATCTTTCGAGTTATTTTTGAAAGAAACGTATCCTTCTTTCTTCATCGATAGCGTAGCGAACAAAAATGCATCACCAGTCATGTGCCGCGAACATCCGCTATCGAGAATTCACTTACTTCTAGCATAAGAGGGATGATAGTCCACCTACAAAACGAGTAGATGAATCCTTTGGTACCCATTCCTTGAAGGGTCCAATTTGATTAGTCATAGGTATCCAAACAAGTGTTTGATTGTCAACAAGCTTTATTGCTAAACAATACTGTGATATGTGCCCGTGAGTACCATAGCACGTGCAAGTAAGTTTTAAAAAAATGCTCTTTGTTTCTGTGTTGACATGCTTTTGTGTCTTCTTTGAAATCCTATATGTGAAAGCATAATTGTGATTAACGTGTTGTTTGTGTGCTTTCTGTGGTTTAGTACTCTTAGTTGTGTGCTTAACATTAGGACTAACCTTAGGCTGTGTCACAGGAATGGCCTATTTGTCTAACTTGATCACTAACTTCTTAGAGACCGCACAAGACTCCTCATATTTGGCAGTCATATCAATGAGTCTTTGCTCTGTGACCAAGTGTCTCTTCTTCTCTATGTCATAAAGTTCTTATATTATGACATAGTATTTTTCTTTCTTTTCGATGGTGAGGATAACCTCATGATAGTCTACTTTGAGCTTGGTTATCTCATCCGTGTTACCGATAGTAGATGTCTCTTTAATGTCTTCAAGAAGATTAGAGAATCTTGGTACTTCGGTTGTGCATGTCTTAACCTCTTTGCGAAATTGCTTATACTAGTCTAACACATTTTTGTGTTCTTCAAGTAGTTCGCTCAAGGCAGTCTCTAATTCATCAAAAGTAATGTTATCATACAGAGGGTTAGAAGGTACCTTATCAAATGTCATAAGACATATATTGGCAGTACTGCAGGGTCTGTCCTCTTCCTCTGATTTACTAGTATCACTTTCATGCCAGATGCTTGTGTATGCACACTTTCGACTTGTTGTATCGTTCCTGCTTGATCTTGATCTATCATATGGATTGCTTTTCTTTGACAGTAGACAATCCTTCTTTATATGCCCCGACTTCTTGCATCCAAAGCATATAGTTTCTTTTTTATTGCTTTCGTAGACGTCTTTCTTCCTTCGATTTGATCTCTCAAACTTTAAAAAGTTTCTAAAGTTCTTTAATAGCAGGGTTTGCTTATCACCACTTGATGATTCTTCATCATAATCATTATATGCAACTCTTTTGGCTTGTGCTTTGAAGGCGATAGATTTTATCTTGGGAGTTGCTTCTTTAAATTCTTGCTAGTCCAACTTATGGGTCATCAGCTTTCCCATAAGTGTCTCCAAATTCATTGTGGTGAGATTGTTTCCTTCAATGATCACAGTTGTCTTTGGGTTCCAATTCTTAGTTAGAGCCCATAGCATATTTCTGGTCTTCTCATGGTTACTGTAATCCTTACCAAGAGATTACAAATGATTAGTGATATCTAGAAAACAAGTAAACATCTGTCTAATTGACTCGCTGGGTTTTATCTTAAATGATTCATATTCCTGTATTAGTCTGCTGATTTTGGATTCTTTTACTTGGGAGATACCTTCATGTGTTACCTCAAAAACTCTCCAAATATCATGAGATTAGTACAGGTAGAAACAAGATTAAACTCCATCTTGTCAATTACACAGAATAGTGCATTGATGGCACGTGCATCTAGACTAGCCTTTGTCTTTTGTTCGTCTGTGTATTTGTCGTATGGCTTGTCTACAAGTAGACCTTTAATCACTATTGGTGTCGATTTCTTATAACCGTCGACTACTATAGACCAAAGATCAAAGTTAAGAGACTTTAGAAAGAAACTCATTCGTGTTTTACAATATGTGTGGTTTGTTCCGTCAAATAGTAGAGGTCTATTTGTGGATTGCCCTTCACTGTTGAATATTGATTTCACGGGTGCCATATATACTCTCTAGAGTTGTTATACTAGAATATAACCTGCTCTGATACCAATTGTAGGACTGTTAGGCACCTCTAGAGGGGGAGGTGAATAGAGCGTATGCATGTGCAGCAAAAAATAATCACCACTTTAAAAATTTTAGCATATTATTAGCTATAGTAGAAATAAGTGACAGTAAATTAAATTGCTATAAGAGATAGAAGATCAAACTCAGTGAACACCGCGATATATACTGGTTTTTCCTCTGAGAGGACTAATCCAGTCGCGAGTACTCTTGCCTGCTGTTAATCCACTATTTGTAAGCTAAATGATAGCTTTCCGTCTCTTTACAATACCATGCTTGGCAACAAGTGCACGACCAACTTCACAACACCGTGCATGGTGATGAGCGCACGACCGACTCCAACAAACTTGAGTACGAAAACTGAGAAGTTTTCTGACTTGCAACCTCTTTATAAATCTATAAACCAAAGACTCTAAATCGAACAGAATATTACTGGCTTTGGCTAAGAGTGGTATAGGCGAAATATGAAAGCTTTAGATCGATAAAATATACTTAGGAATGGATAGAGAGAAGAGTGAATGAGTGATTAGAAATATGAAAATCCTTCTCTATTTATATGTTTTTTTTTACCGAACTCGGACAGAGTTCAGGCTGATTTCGGATGCGAGAATCCCGCTAACGAACGTTGCATGCAGATTTAGAGGGAAATGAATTTCAAATCTAACCTGACCGAACTCGGTTAGAACTCGGACCAAACTTGGTCTGAGTTCTTCCAGAGTTCTGGTAGATCATAACTCAATTTGAATGGGCCAAATTGCATAGATATTTTGTGATGTTTGGATATGTAGGGTTTTTTAGAGATTGGGTAAGCTTTTTGGATTTTGTTGAATGAGAAATCTAAGCCAGTAATATCCCAAACGATCTCACATTTTATATTTTCTAGACTCAATAAAGTAAAAATATAGAAGAAAATATAAAAAGACTCGATCTGGATTCTGATACAATTGCTTTTGGATGATGACTCGATTGTTCTTTATAGATACATCATGTAAACGTAGTACGTTTTTTTATATTAACTTCAGTAACATGTTACATTAGTTGTAGTTCGTATATTTTGCGTATCGACTTATATTATCATTTGATTATCAAAATCATGTGTGACCATTTAAGCAATGGTCCAATAGAGGGTTTCTTCAATCTCTTTAGAATGGTCAGTGGAAGCTTTGCCGAAGTTTGATGGTGATCGCCAGAGAAAGCAAGAAGTCTGGACTCTATTATATGGAAGAGGATGCATATGGTGCATAGGAGGTGAACACAGCTATTGATGCAACTACCGAGTTATGGCACAGGCGGCTTAGTCATATCAACGAGAAGGGGATAAGCTACTTGGTGAACAGGAAAGTAATTCCAGGTCTAAAGTTTACATACCTGGAGAAGTGCACGAACTGCTTAGCGGGGAAGAAAAATATGATGTCTTTCCAAAGTCACCCAAGTTCAAGAAAGTCGGTGTTACTCGAGTTGATTAACTCGGATGTCTGCGGTCCTATGAAGGTAAAACCTATTAGTGGTGCCTCTTACTTTGTAACTTTTATTGATAACTGTTCCAAAAAAGTTTGGGTCAATGCTTTAAAGACGTAGGGTCAAGTGCTACCCACTTTTAAAGAGTTTTTGGCCTTTGTTAAAAGGGAGACATGCAAGAAGCTATAATGTGTTCGGCCCGACAACGGCGGTGAGTACATTTGTCCTTTTGATGCTTATTGTAGAGAGCAAGGAAACGACACCAGAAAACTCCACCAAAGACACCATAGTGGTGTAGCGAAGTAAATAAACATGACACTGATGGAGCGGGTATGGTATTTGTTGTCTAAAGCAAACTTACTGGGCAGTTATTGGGATGAGGCTCTCAATACTGGTGCTTATACTATTAATTTATCTCCTAGTGCTCCTTTACAGGTGATGTGCTTGACAAAGTATGGTATGACAAAGAGCCATCATACAATTACCTTCGAGTGTTCAGTTGTAAGGCCTTCGTGCATGTACCAAAGGACAAGAGATCCAAAATCGAGTCGAAGACGAGACGGTACGTCCTTATCGACTACGGTCAGGATGAGATTAGCTATAGACTCTACAACCCCATGTGAAGAAAGCTCTACAGAAGGAAGGACGTGGTATTCATCAAGGATCAGACCATCACTAATGCTTAGGATTTCGAGATGCCTTCTGAGGAATTGCCTGAGTTAGAGTCCTTTTGCTGCGAGTAGTTTAAGAGGACATCGCAAAGGATCCAGTTATAAGTAAGCCAGTACATAGAGTTGCTCCCGACCTTAATCCTCAGCCTGTTGATGGTGGTCAAGGCAACCCTTAGGAGGATGAGCATTCCGGGGAGGTAGTTCCTGAAGGGGAGGAGTATATTGATAAACATCCAACACCAGTAGTTCCATTGAGGAGGAGTGACAGAGAGCGTCGACCATCTACGAGATACTCATTATATGAGTATGTGCTACTAACTAACAGGGAGAGCCTGAAAGTTTAACATAGGTGTGGACGACGATCATAGACAAGAGTGGATGTAGGCTACGGAGGAGGAGATAGGTTCCTTACAGGCCAAGTCCACTTATGAGGTGGTGTAGTTGCCAAAGGGCAAGAAGGCTTTGAAAAATTGTTGGGTGTTCAAAGTGAAGCAGACAAATGATACTACTCACCCTCGATACAAAACAAGGCTGGTAGTTAAAGGCTACGGTCAGCAGAAGGACATAGATTTTGATGAGATCTATTCGCCAGTCATCAAACAGTCGTCTATTCAAGTGGTGCTATCATTGGCAGATAGTTTCGATTGGAGGTCGAGCAGATGGATATAAAGACGACATTCCTGTATGGTGATCTGGAGGAGGATTTGTACATGGATCAGCCAGAGGAATTCTGTGAGAATAGCAATTTACACTTGGTCTGCCAGTTGAGGAAGAGCTTGTATGGTTTGAAGCAGGTTCGAAGGTAGTGGTACAAGAAGTTTGAGTCTTTTATGGAAGAGCATCGATGTCATGACTCGCACCCGAATAACCGGGCATAAGTACGCAGGCCACACCCGGCCTACGCCGCAACATCGGCGGTAGAACGTTGTCAAGTACCCAGTATATAACTACAACATATATGATCTATAATAACAACCTGTACTCAAATTACATACAGCTAAAGAAGATATGAAATAGAAAAGATAGCAATAACAATGATTCAACTAAAGTCTACAAAATGATCATATGCGACAAGAATGTTTCTGAGACAAATCTGATAACGCAAACATAATCTAAATAAAGAATAATGGCCTAGAGCTCCCAGAAGTGAACTCATGATAAATGGAACATCGAGAATCTGTCTCAGCTATCATCGTCGTATATTCCAAGTATGTGGGGCAAAAAAACTCCTAAAAATATGGTTATCCAATCAAGATTGGAGCGAAGTACATAAACTAACAGCAGTTCCATTAAATTGACAAAATCTATAAGGAATAGAAAGCAATGAAATACATGATGGTAAGTAGAACTGAACAATAAAAAAGTAGAAAAATCATGTGAGCATGTCATGGTAATAATGTACTTTAAGTAATCGGCAGTATAGTGTAACAGCAGGTAATAACCTAGAATAAAACATGTACTACTACTAGACAGTGCCTTGAGATATTAGTTTATTATGCGATCGGTTTGGGACTAGGATCGGGTTGTCCATATGACCGTCTATGCACAAGTACAAGCACAAATAAACCTGGAAATCGGGCCGGCATATATAGAAGCTATGCACAAATACAAGTAAGGTCATGCTATACCCTACGTATGGCGAGAGTGAGCTATGCACAAGTGAGTAAACAAGTAGGGGTATGATCATATAATCTCCTAATATCTTTCCATCCCCCGACTAGTATAATGGATCCAACCATGGCACGTTACGACACGAGATTCTCTAAGAGGATAGCAAATCCCTTTAGGAATCAGTGTCCATACAAGTACAAGAACAATAATCAAGAATGAGACATGTACCTGTATACCAGGATAACCAGGAATAACATCTCATGACGGGATCCAAGCTATATCAATCTGTGTACTCTCATGCCAGGAATAAAGCATAACACTACAAACTGATATCATAGAGACTATCAAGGTAATGAAAACTATCAGAGAATGTACAATGCTATGCTCCACAAGATGGTCCCAAACGATGGCAAAGACGGTCCCATCGAGTTCAGAATAGTACAAATAACCTAGTTTGGTATCACTACCAGAATAAGTCGTTTTAGCGACACCTAAAGACGTCGCTAAAACAACAATTTTCGTCGCTAAAAAATTTTAACGACGAAATTACCGACGTTTTCTTATAGTCGATGAAATGCAAGTCGCTAATCTTCTAAATGTCGCCAAACGTCGCAATTATCGACGGTTGCCGACGTAAATGTACGTCGGTAAATTGTCGACGTCTACCGTCGTGAAGTCGGTGAATTAGCGATGTATTAAGACGTGTCGCTAGGCATCGGTAAAGTACCGACGGAATACCGACGTATCGTCGGTGTTTAGTGACATATTAAAAGTCGGTAAACGTCGGTAAATCCTAGGAATTCCTAGGATGAATACCGACGTTTACCGACGTCCTCCAACATATTACGATGTCGCTAAAACGTCGGTAGCCTGGATAATCTCGCATATTTATCGACGTTTACCGACGTATGTTTACGTCGGTGGCCGTCGGTAAACGTCGGCAAACGTCGCTAAGTCTACAAAAAAAAAATAAAAAAATAAAATACAGAATGTCCATTTCTTCCTACAGTTTAAAAAATATAACCATTTCTCACTGTAGAATAGGATCCAAACAATCACAGAATGTCCATTTCTTGCTGTACACAGGTTTCAGTCCCTATAACCACGTCTACAACAATCACACAATGTACAGTTCTCAGAATGTCCATTTCTCAGTGTACACAGATTTTAGTCCCTATAACCAAGTTTACAACAATCACACAACAACTAACCAAATAACCAAATATCCAAATAACCAAATATCCAAATAACCAAGTATACAAATAACCAAGTATCCAAATAACCAAGTATCCAAAAATCCAAATCTACACCACCAACAAATATCCAAGTCATAAACAAAGAATGAAACAAACACAAAGAAACAGTCCTAACTAGGACTACTCGGAATCTGGTGCGGAAGGGGCACCGCCGCGACGAAGGGATAAGAATAACTCATACTCCTCACGTGAAATCGATACCGATGGAGGCAGTGACGTCGGTGGAGTCGGTATCGAAGAAAAAGGCGGTGGAGACGGCGGAGTCGACGACGATGAAGGCGCACCCGGAAGACCAGCACGCTCCAACGCTGTAAGTCGCTAGTGGTATGCATCCATGATAGATAACATTCTATCACTGCTCTGGACCATCTACTCATGCGCCAATCTCATCCTCTCGGCCATGGTCACCAGTCCTGTTTGTAGCTCCGTCACTGTGCGCTCAAACCCTCCAGCGGTGCGCTCTGTCCTCTCAGTCGTCTCCCTGAGGTCCATAATGTCGCGGTCAAGTGCATCCAATCGTGCTAGCAGCGCAGAATCCTCCGTAGGGTGCTGAGGCTGCTCCTCGATCCGTTATAGCAGGTCGTCACGGAGAGACTCCATCATCTGGTGGACTCGGGCAGACTCCTGGGACAGCTGTGGACCATGCACACTAGCAGGAGATGTCCTAGAGGACTGGGTCGCAACTAGGGCGCCATAGGATTCCGTACCGTAGTACGTACCCCTACGGAGTCCACCAGCGGCGGCCATCCAAAGCTCGTCCGCCGACGGAGCTTGAGTGGGCTACGAGGAAGTACCGGCCTCTCATACATCAGGTGCACTAGCAGCCGCCCGTTCCCGCAGCCTCTGATACTCGGCTTAGAAATTACTTATTATTACTAACTTCTAATTTCTAATTGATGTACTTATTATTACAAATTTCTAATTAATGTACTTATTATTTCTAATTTCTAATTAATGTACTTATTATTACTAACTACATGAATATTTATTTGCATCGTATTTACTAAGTTATATTAAAATTGACACGAAGTATTAAATTAAGATAACGTATTATAATACTTACATAAGTCTAGTCGGCCCTCTCGTCAATAAGGTCACCGCCGCGACGATGGGTGGCCAGGAAGACGGTCACCATGTCAGCATTACCGACCTTCCTTACCTGTAATTAAA
The DNA here is from genome assembly GCA_029216955.1 of Iris pallida. Taxonomy (NCBI): domain Eukaryota; kingdom Viridiplantae; phylum Streptophyta; class Magnoliopsida; order Asparagales; family Iridaceae; genus Iris; species Iris pallida. The sequence goes on along the minus strand of JANAVB010011600.1, from coordinate 720,524 downwards.
TATATTATCTTAGTAATAATTTATCGGTTTTGTATTAAAATAATATTTCTAAAAGAGGAAGACATACCAGACGACAGAAATGTTTCGTCATCGGAATCGACCCACTACACCACTTCGAGGCATGTTGCCTAGCCGCCTTGGCCTTCTCCGACTTCTCCTTGTACTTTGGTCATCGAATCGAGCCTTCATCGCATTGCATTGATCAGGGGTGATCCAACCTTGGATCGGCTTTCCGGCACGATCACGATCCTTCTGATCATTGATAGAGTCGCGGATCAGCTTGGCAGCGACGGCAGGAAACATCCCCTCGATAAGCTCGGCCCGGTGCGGTGGATACAAAAACATATCCTAGAAGAGCGCAAACCAAATATTTATCAGTTATATATAATATACAAAAATTATATGATTCATGTTAAAAGTAAATATATTTTAACCTTGAAGCGCGCAAACCAGAAGGCCTTCCTCTCGTCCGGAGCCTCAGAGTAATTAATCCAAGCACCACCATAATTATGCCTCAGCATGTGGCCTAGACGTCTCTGTACCTCTGGGGGACGATATCTATACAAACATATTATATTCATGAAAAAAATTAAATTATGATAAAAACAAAAAGAAAAAAATGATAAACCAAAACACCTACTTTGTACCGTCGGCCCAGATCTCCGTCCTCCTCTCCTCCGGAGGTGCGCACGCATCATCTGCATGATGCTGGTCGGCCGTCGGCGCCGTCGCCTCGACCGTCGCCGCAGCCTACGCCATCTGCTTATCCGTCTCCATCGTCGTATCAGCAGCAGGAACGTTGGACAGGCGAGCACTCTCAACAGGCCTGGAACTACTCGTCCCAGGAGATATGCCACGTGACGTTGTCCCACCAGGCCCACCTACTGTCCGATATGGAGGAGTAATCGGTGACGAGGATCTAGAGCCGGTACCAGAATGAGGTACCGAAGGAAAACTCCGTCCTCTAGCAGTACCTGTAGGAAGTACCGGAGGAGAGTGACCTCGTTGTCCCCTTCGGAACGCTCCGCGACGACCTACCATACCTGATAACAGCATATGATAATACAACAAATAATAGATACTAGAAATATGAAAGTAAAACAAATAATAGAGACTAGAAATAGGAAAGTACAACAAATAATAGAGACTAGAAATATGAAAGTAAAACAAATAATAGAGACTAGAAATATGAAAGTACAACAAATAATAGAGACTAGAAATATGAAAGTACAACAAAGACAAGATAATAACCAAGACAACATATGATGATACATTCTACAATAAACATCTAAGTCCAGATAATATATTCTAGAAGAAACATCTAAGTTCAGATAAGTATATCTCTCTCAATCATCTTCAGAATAATCATCTTGTTCGTCTTCCTCGACCTCATCTTCCTCTTCCTCCTCATCTTCACTTTCATCTTCGCCTTCGTCGGCTTCGTCTTCCTCTTCGGATAATTCTACATCTTCTACATTATGTGTCGTGTAATACGTAACTTTCGTGGAGTCCACATCGATAATATTGGTTACAAGAGGTAGCTCGTCCTCCTGGTAAGCTTTTTCGTCAACATCAAAAGTATCTTTGGCTTTAGTCTTGCATACTGCCCACCAGCCAGACTTCGTTGCTCCCCGTCTCGGATAAGCTGTGAAGTACACGAGCTGAGCCTGAGTTGCTAGGACAAACGGTTCGTAGCCTTGATATCTACGCTTGTAGTTTATATCCAGAAGACCATGCTTGTCAATTTTTTAACCTTGATTTTCAATCGGATTGTTACTACCACATTTCTAGTATGAGGATATTTTTGTCATTTTTGGGGTATTTTAAATTTATTAGAATTAATTAGAATTTATGGAAACTTTTAGGAATTATTTGAGATTGTTTGACTATGTTGACTTTTGACTAGTGTTGACTTTGTAGACCTACCTAGAAGCTAACCCTAGTTAGTGGGCCATGGTTAGGTCAAGTAACTCTAGTCTGACCTAGCCTAGCACTTGGTTTAAGTCATTTTAGCAATAGGATTAGAAGACATAAGTCATGACTTATGGTTTTAGAACCTTTAAGTTTAATCTACATTAGCCTTTGTAGCTTGGCCCAAGGCCCAATAGTTTGACTAAACCCTAACCCTAAGCCCTAGTGGCCGGCCACACCCTTTACCTAGGGATTCCCACCATATAAAATCCCTCCCAAATCTAGGGTTGCCTCTTTTCTTTAGGAAGAGCCCTATTTTCAAGGAGGTGAGTTCTTATCTAAATAATTCATTATAAATCCATTATAGGTCCTAAAATCCCCAAATTAGTAGCAATAGTTTCTAAATCTGTCCTTCTTGCTGTTATGAATGATTTGGTTTAGTTTGGAGTTGATTAGAAGTGATTGGGATACCAAGCAAGGAGCTAACAAGGAGACTTTTCCATTGAAAGTTCAACAAGATGTAATTTCTTCAACTCTCAATGGATTTTCGATTTGTCTTCATGTATAGGAAGCCCTAAGGGTCCCCCTAAGGTCTGGATAAGTTTTGAGTCGAGTGTCGGAGGATTCATGTCCATTCTGGACACGTATCAGTACACTGGCTAGGTGTTCGACATAATGCCACAGAGGGCCTGTCGATCGAATTAACCTATTGTTTTTGAATAGGAAATAGGTTTTTGTCCTTATCTAATGATTCCTGTCCTTGTGTCTTGATTTTCGTGTCATCCTGTGTCGGTTTGATGATGTGGACACGCGCGCACACACGGTCGCGCGCTGCTACAGGGATCCCCTGCCTATCGGGCCCTGTAGCGGATATGACACGCGTCGTTTGGACACGAAACTCGACACGAGGCTAGGGGCACGGACTGACACGCCAT
>JANAVB010011600.1:490178-712678 GCA_029216955.1 Iris pallida | reverse complement strand
TCTAAACCTATGGCTAGGCTCACATGATCATGGCAACTTCTAGTTTAAGGAATAACTAGGGTTTACACTAAGTTATACTAACAAAATCACAAAGTCATAAGTCATGACTTTGAAAATAGTTTAACTTAACTAAAATCACCCAAAAATCATATTATGACTAAAGTACCACTAATAAATAATAAAAATAATAAATTTTCAAAAATACCCCAATTCCAGAAAACTGGGTGTTACAAGTCTACCCACCTTAAAATAATTTCGTCCTCGAAATTTAGATGGTCGTACTCCTCCTAGGTCAAACCTCCAACAATCAGGGACGAAGCTACTACCTAGCAACATACAAGGTCAACAAGCAAAATATGGGTAGTAGACCTATACTGGGTCATGTCCAAAATTGGCTGGCAGTTTTAGGTCATAAGGTGTCCTTAATCCAAATCGAAATCAAAAGTAACTCCATGGGGTAAATCAGGATGGAGTCTCGGGTCAGGAAAATCGTACTAAGCAAATGAAGCACACAATGGTATGCCTGAGTGGGACACTAAGGTCATGGGTATAGAGTGTCATGTCTAGGTCATGTATGTGAAATTAGTTTTGAGAAAACAACTAGTCTTGTGCTCCAAATCTAAAAGTCACGGTAACGTGCGTACGATGATCATAATTTTGAGTGGGAAAGGTCTATGGCCTAAATAGAACAAAAAATCGTGATGAAATGGTAGTGTAAAGGACAGGTAAGGTGGGACAATCCTGGTCATAGGTATAGACTAGGAAGATAAGGAAATAATAAATCACAAGGCTAAAAGGGTTACCATTCTATGGTCAGAGCTACTCTATCTAAAAGGCATAGCATATATACATTAATCTATTTAAGAGGAAAATTCTTGACAAGGAAGTTAGTCAAGAATCATATTAACAACTAAACTACTCCTACTCCTACTCCTACTCCTACTCCTACTCCTAAGTAAGAGATGAAGAAACAACAACAATCGACAAAACAAAGAACTACCAGGTCAAACTGATCACTAATAAAGAACATGTAGGAGCGGATGGAATTGGATTTTAAGATAGATAAAATGAAGCAAGGTGGGAATGGAATTTAGAAGAACAGAACCTGCAAGCATATCGCCAACTGCCTGAGCATCCTCAACTGTCATGGCGTAAGCACGCCCCTGCTGACCTCTTCCAGCCTGCTGCTGAAACTACAAAAATCTCTGCTGCTGTGGCTGTAACGGTCCTCTCTGCTGCTGTCCTACCGGAGCCTTGGCTCCTGCTCCTGGTGCTGCTCCATGTGCTACTCTGCCTGTGAACTGGGAACACTCCCTGAGCTGGTGGTCTGCTGCCCCACATTGTAGGCACCAGCCCAACCTCTTCCTGCACTCTTCCCATCCATGTCCCGATTTCTTACAGTATGGACAACTGGTAGTCTGCTGTCTCGGGCCTGCTGCTGCTGCCTCGGCTGCTGAGACTGCTGTAGCTGCCTCTGCTGATGCTGATAGTGAGGCCTCTTGGCCTGACCTCCACTGCTGCCTGCTCCCTGTGTATCACGGCCCCTCTTGAGCTTCAGCTCAAGATCATCCTCAGCTGCCATCGCTCCTGCCAGAATCTCCTCAAAGGTGGCATTCCTGTCACTCTTGGTCATGGACTTGACTTCCTTGACCAAGCCCTTCCTGAACCTCCTCGTCTTTGCTGTCTCGCTAAGGCCCTCCACAAATCTACTCAACCGACAAAACTCACCGGAATACTCCTCTACAGTCTGGTTCCCCTGAACCAGGTTCTCGAACTGGGTCTCCAAAGCACCGATTACCTGATCCGAGAAAAACTTTTCCTTGAAGAACTCCTTGAAAGCTCTCAATGTCTGCCCTGGAGTGCCTACTCTCGGGTCCGTCTGATACCAGGTACGGGCAAGATCCCGTATCTGGCTGGCTGCTGCCTCTATCTGTAGTCCGGCTGGTATCTCCGCCAGTCGGAAAATCTCCTCAATGTGCTCAATCCAGTCATCAGCATAAAGAATCCCCTCTGTCCCCAAGAAGTCCCTGGGGTTCATCTTCTTGAAGTCCTGAATGCCCGGAATCCTCTGCTGTCGCGGCTGTCCCAATCCTCCCTGTGGCTGGACAGCCAACCTCTCCACCGTTGCTCTAGCCAGCTGATGGACCTCATCTATGCCCCTGGTAAACTCCATCATATGACGCTGCTGCTGGGCCTGCTGCGTCTCTAGGAAATACTGGAAGTATGAAAACATCTGTACAGCATCCACTAATCCAGATGGCATCGGCGGCTGGAACTGCTGCTGGTGCTGCTGAAACTGTGGCTGACGAAACTGCGGGGGAGGCATGTCTGGGGTAACTGGGATGGTCCCCCAAATAAGAGAGGTGCACCCCCAAATATGGCAGAAGCTCCCACATGAGCTAGAGTAAGGGGAGCTGTGGTCCCCGGGTCCTGATGAGCTGGACGAGAGGTGGCAGACCTCTCAGTGGTGTCACCTGGACCGAGACGCTGTGATCGTGTCTCCACCATCCTGAAGACAGATCAATAAGGAAGTCAATAACGGTACAAGGATGATAGTATCAAAGGACAATATGAAATAGATTATACCGATTTGAACAAAAGTCAGTAGATTCAAATCCATAGAAATTTCCTAATTGTGATTGAGTATCCACTCTCTCTAAGCCCATTCCTTAAATCCTATCACAGGCTGTAGTGATACTCTAGTTCGAATACTACTACATAAACTCGACCTGCATGGGCCACCACTAAAAACGTGTCACGACCCGCACCCTAGAGTAAGGGCACGAGAAGTGGGTACGTCCAGCCTACGCCGCAGTGTCGGCGGTAGAACGCTGTCCTAGGTCAATCATCTAACAATATAAAGTACCTGTACAGTTTATACTCTCCGAATGGAGGTGACAAACTAAAAACAATCTCAATCACATCTAGGTAGAAGAATGAAAGACAGATAGATAGACAGTAACTCAAAGAGAACAGTAGAATAGATGAAATAAGTCCAAGTGTCTAGGATAACATAACATCAGAATGTCAACTCATAATACAATAAGTCTAAGAGTCTATATATCTCAACATCTCAAAATACAACTCAGATGTGAGACAAAATGATAATACAGAAAAGACTGTCTAGCTAAACTAGCCTAGACTACTGGGGCAACATCCTCAGCTGCAGGTGGATCCTGCTAAGGGTCCACAACATAAGTATCATCTAGTCCTGCTCCATAATAGGTAGACACCAGGGCCTCATCCTCATCCTCTGTAATATTTTCAACAGGTCCAGTCAGGACAGGAATGAGCACAATACATCTCACGCAGTGCATAGTATGATAGAAAATATAAAGCATACAATAGAGTAAAATACAGGAAACGCTGAAGGAAGATACATGTAGCAAAAGAGATAACTGTAATGAAATATCTACTATAATAGAGAACTAGCAGTGTCTAGTGAGTCAGAGTAAAATATAGACATGTGAAATGGCATAGGAGATTCATGGCTACAGCTAAGAGTGATTCATGACTATAGCTACTGGGGTAATATCCACATGACTATTTCCACTCCCCCATCCCCAATCAATACACAAGGATTCATTCAAGTTATGTTAAGATTCGTGATAAGCCCATAAATGGGAGATTCATGAGAGGCTCTGTGAGCATGAGAGTACATGAGTCACAAGCGATTCGTGAATCTATGAAAGCATAGAGATACATGATGATTCGTGAAAGGCACAAAAATGCTGTATCTGATCCTCCCGAGGGGGATAACATCTCATGAAAAGATTCATATAGTACCAATCCGTGATAACAATCGTGTCAGCATCAAGTAAAGTAATCTAGAGCAAGAATATAAATCCTGGCAAATATAAAACGGTCAGAGAATGTACTCGCCTGATAACTGAATGTCTGAAGAGGATATACTGCCTGAGGAGAGGTGTATGGCTCCTAATCAGAGCAATACAAGTCACAATGTATCCACAATGGTAAAAATAAAGTATACAATGCATACTACATGATTCTAGGTCAATCTGGTCAAAAGTCAACTCTTGGTCAACTCTAATAGTCAAACTAGGTCACAGAAAGTCATACTAGGTCACAGGAAATCAAACTAAGTCAAATAGAGTCAAACAAGGTCAAACAAGTCAAGATTAGTCAAATCAATGTCAAAGTCAACTCTTGGTCAACATTCTAATCAAAGTAGTCAAATACTAGTCAACATGATCAATCTGGGTCAAGTCTAGGTCAAACTTAGACCAACTAAGGTATTGGTCAAACAAAGACTAGTCAGTAAGATAATTAGGTCAAACATGGTCAGACTAGTTAAACTAGTCATTTTTTGTTAGACCTAGTCAATTCTAGGTCAATTAGGTCAAGGTTTGACCTATAGTTGACTTTGGTCAACCCTTAGTCAACAAAGGTCAACTATTAGGTGTTTTTGGTCATTAGGTCAAATTGAGTTAGCCTCTAATGCCATAGGCTAGTATCCTATAGGTTTTTTTATAAACCTATATCTTGGAAGTCATATATATATATATATATATATATATATATATATATATATATATATATATATATATATATATATATATATATATATATATATATATACACATCTATCTATTACCTATATACCAATATAGGATACATTATATATATACAAACCCATACTCACATATATATATAATGACGCAGTGATCTAATGCAAAATATATATATATATATATATATATATATATATATATATATATATATATATATATATATATATATATATATATATATATATATATATATATATATATAAACATATATATAGAGAGAGAGGAAAGTGAGAGAGAGACATAGAGTGAGAGAAAACAGTGAGAGAGAGGGAAAGACACACACACAGAGGAAATGGGGGGGGGGGGGCTGTTCTCAGTTTCTGGAAACTGAAGACAGTCCCCAAACACACACACACAGTCACATATATACATATATATGTATATATATACACAACTACCAATATACACAACTAAACATCCCCAAAACTCACCTACACACTCACATACATATATACAACATATATATATATACTAAAATACACATATACATGCATATATCATAATCAAAATAGATTTGAAATTCATTTTTACAAAACTGGAAATTAATCCCAAATCAGGAAATAATGGGATGTGCCTAGGAAAACAGGGTAGCCCGATTTCTCACACCAACACGAGCTAAGACTCGAAACTAGTGGTTGGTAACTAAAGCCCCATATGTACTCTAGTGTCCTAGGTACATGACACGACACCACGACACGGTTTAACGTGTCCAAACTCACAAAAACTCCCCTCGGGTAAACTAGGATACACAAACACGTACACAGCATCGTGCACGTGTTCACATGTCTCGTGGACACACCACGAGACACGACACATCTCGTGGTCACACACACGTGTAGCCCACATATAGGGCTACACGATGGACACACTGACACGTGCCCACGACACTCGTGGACACGATACGAAACCCGTATCAGTCGTGAAAAACACGACTGATACACGCGTTTCGACAGCGTCGTGCACGCGGTTGCACGTCTCGTGCTCGCGACACAGGACACGACGCATCTCGTGCTCGTGTCCTCGTGTACGCCACATATAGGGCTACATGCTTGTGTCACCACGAGACACCCAAGTGTCGTGTCCGCGCGACACGACACGCTCGAAGTTGCCCCCGCGCGCATGTGCGCTGACAGCCCGTGTCCAGTGCGAGTGATATTTCTCTCTCGATACGACACGAAGCGACACCAAACTTTGGAGGCATGTTCGCAGACATTGCCTCCGTGTCCAAGTCAAAAATCTCGTATCCTAGTGCTCTGTGCAGTGAGCACGAGGAGCGTGGTAGCAGGGCACGCACGCGAGCCTCGTGCAGTGAGTTCGTGTCCGTTTTGGACACGGACACGACTCGGAAATGTGTTCAGTCTACTTGGGTTGTGTCCTACATGTCTAGGGCTACCCAAAAATATATTTTGTTTTACATTTTAACAAAAACAATTTCTTTGTGGCATTTTATCAAACAAGGGTTTCTAGCTTAGGATACGTGTCCGATACGGACACCAAACCAATCCTATTTTTCACCAAACTTGACCCACAGTTCCCTAGTACCTAGATGTATGCAAATATGAAGAGAAAACACAATATTAACAAGGTTTATGGGCATTTACCTATTTGTGTATTTCCAATGGAAATTAATGAAAGAGGGGGGTGTCCTCTTCAACTTGGTGATGCCCAAAGCTCACGAAATCCTCGATAGTAGGCCCTAACTAGTACCCTCTAGTGTAGGGGAGTCCAATGCAAGAAACTAGAGGTGATTTAGATCAAAATTGATCAAGTTATCAAGGTTTGAAGGTGGTGGGTTTTGTAGGGTTAAAATTCATGTAAAATGAGCATGAATTAATGTGATGGGTTAATATAGGATGGTGTAGATGCTAGGGGGGTACCCCATGGCCGGCCATAGCAAGGGGGGGTGTCCTTGGCTTTCTTTCATGGAGAAGTCAAGGACTTTGGTGTAAAGGTTGGGATATTTTGAATGGTTTAAGGAAAATATCCAATAAAGCAATATCAAGATATTTATCCTCCTTTAACCAATGCAAATATCTATCCCCTTAGCATTCTAGGTTAGTAGCTAACCTCTAGATTAGTGCTAAACTAGGTTAGGGACTAACATGACACTAATCAATAATTAAATAATAATAAAAACACATAATTGCAAATAATTCCAAATAATTTCTAGAAAATTACCAAAATACCCTTTAGGCTAAAAAGCCCTAATTTGATGTTCTAAACCTATGGCTAGGCTCACATGATCATGGCAACTTCTAGTTTAAGGAATAACTAGGGTTTACACTAAGTTATACTAACAAAATCATAAAGTCATAAGTCATGACTTTGAAAATAGTTTAACTTAACTAAAATCACCCAAAAATAATATTATGACTAAAGTACCACTAATAAATAATAAAAATAATAAATTTTCAAAAATATTCCAATTCCAGAAAACTGGGTGTTACAACGAGGGGTGTTTACATTTTCCAAAGCTTTAGATTCATGATAGTTGATTATTTGCTATTCGATTTCCTCATTGAACCAATGTTCTGATACTGTAATTTGTTTCCTGTCATTTCCAGTTTCTAATTCATGTTGTTTAATGATTTTTAACCCCTGCATTGATGTTAATTACTGAGTTTTGATTCTAAACATGTTTCCTACATATTAGCTTGCCATGGTTAGAGATTTGGTGTTGAATTGTTAAGGGTGGGCTGTTAAATGGGTAGATGTTTCATAATGTATCCTGAAATGATTTGATTATTGAAAGTTCTTCATAAACTAGTTGATCTCTAACAGTGTTCTGCAAATAAAATCTGAGTTTGGGTTGTGTTTGAAAAATTGGAAATACTTGAGGGCTATCTAAGTAAGTTTTAAATTGAAATTGTAATGTGGCTTTGTACTCAATGCTGAAAATTGGTTTAGAGTAGACTAAGGTGATTTGGATTGCATTATATTGATGAACATGAATTGCATTGCCATGTTAATCCTTGTTTGTCTACATTACTGTTAACATTAAATTTCAGTTTCCTATTTAAAACCTGAGAATTTGGCCATGTATTTCCTGCATTTTTCATGTGACACTCTTTGTTCATTGTCAAAAATTCAATTTAATGTTCCTATATTAAATCTGGGGTTGGAAAGGGCTGTTATGTTAATCTGGAACTGAGAATAATTCCCTTCACTGATAACAGTGGCTTGATACACTATTTTTCTTGTTCTCTACATGATTTTGGGGTGTTTATTATGTGGTGTTAACCTGAGTTTAGCAGGACATGAATTGGTGTCCATTCCTTCTTCCTATTTTGAGACTGAGTTCAATTCCAGTTTTGTTTAAACCTGGGATTGGTTTTAACAGTTTTCCTTGCCTTTTCATTAATTGATTGTCTGTATACATGCTCTCCTATCATTCCTGCACACTGTCACATTTATGATTCCTGCACATTGATATGTATCCCAATACACACACTTGAATTCCTGTGAATACTGGGTGAGACACACAGTCTTCTCTTCTTTTCATTCACTATCTTTTTCTGTCCACGCACAATTGCATATCACACAACACATTGCAAACTGTCCACAAGCATACACACATAGCTTCCCTACTTGGCACTTGAACTTGCACCCTTACATCTATATACACTTTTGATGCCCTTCCATTCACAGCTACACATTACTCATACACACACATATACATGGTATGTTTACACACACACACACTGGTTGATATAGCCTGTACTGCCTGCTAACACTATCCACACACACATGATACACACACAAGCACCTCTCTCTCTTCTCTATATTCTATTCCTTTACATGTAGGCCATGATTGCTTATAGGCATATACAATGTGTAGATGTGTAATTGTGTGAGTGTATATATATCTATATATGTATATTTCCTTGTTAGCTAGTGATATAGGTTTACATTTAGCCTAGATTGTGTACTATATTGTGTGATGTTAATATATGGGTGTAATAGTGAGGTTGTGACTTGCTAAGGATTCTAGAGTTAGCTAAGCCTTGTGATATAATTTGTATAGGCTTGCCTAGCCTTGTTAGGCACGGTGCTAGCTAGTATAGATTAGAATAGCCTAGTTTAGACTCAACTAGACTTGGTTGACCTAGTTTGACTTCTAGGGTTGACCAAAGTTGACCAAGAGTTGACTTTGGTCTAGATTGACCTAGAATCATGTAGAATGCATAGTAGGACTATATTACACTATTCTGGACTTGTTGTGACTTATGCTGTTCTGATTAGGAGCCAGACACCACTCCTTGGACAGTACGTTTCATTCTGGACACTCAGTTACAGGCGAATACATTCTCTGATCATTTCATATCCTGCTTAGAATTATATTCTTGCTTTAGATTACTATACTTGATGCTGTCACGACATTATCATGGATTAGTACTATATGGATCTTCTCATGCGATGTTATCCCCCTCGGGAGCATCGGGTACAATATGTTATGTGCGTTTCACTTTCATCGTGTACTCCTGTGCTTTCATTACATGTGCACTCCTGTGAATCTTGTACTCTCATGTTCACGGAGCCCCAATGTATACTATCATATGCACCCTATATGGGCCTCCATGTGATATCCTGTGCAATAACATAACCTGTTTAGATCCTTGTATATTGATTGGAGATACGGGGGAGTGCTAGTAGTCGTGTGAACAATTCCATGATAGTGTAGATTCCTGTACACCTTGACATCCTGTGCAAATCTGTCCTGTTCACATGTGCTATCTCGTACTTTGACTCACTAGCCACTGTTAGTTCTCTATTTGTAGTAGATATTTCTGTTACAGTTCTCTCTTGTTTACATACTGTATTTCTTCAGATCCTGTATTTTACTCTACTGTATGATTATATTTTCTAACCTGCTATGATCTGTTGAGATGTACTGTACACACTCATGTCCTGACTGGACCTGTTGAAATATTACAGAGGACGAGGAGGAGGCCTGCCTGGACACCTACTACGGGGCAGCCTTAGATGATACCTGTGAGCTGGACTCTCAGGAGGATCCAGCAGTAGCTGAGGACCTTCCCCCGACTGCCTAGACTAGATTAGTTAGCTTGTTTTTCATTTGTAGTCTGGAGGCATATTCTAGTTAGACTCTTTATTTGGAGATCAGTTGTATATATTCTTTTATTTGAGACCTTGTATTGCTGGGATTATCTTAGACTACTGTTTTCATCTATTTTATTCCTTGAGTTCTATTTCATATCGTGCTATATCTTCCTTAGTTGTGATTGAGTTTTCTATTGCTATGTCACCCCCATTCGGGGAGTATAAACTGTTTAGATATATATTGTTAGATGTTGTGACCTAGGACAGCGTTCTACCGCCGACACTGTGGCGTAGGCTGGACGTATTCACGTCTCGTGCCCTTATTCTAGGGTGCGGGTCGTGACACGTTTTTAGTGGTGGCCCATGCAGGTCTAGACTAGAAGTGTAGTGGTACTCGAACTAGAGTATCACTGCAGCCTGCTATAGGATATAAGACATTAATTTTAAGATACTCAATCACTTTAGAAAAATTTCCTTTTATTGCCATCTAAATCCTTTTGTCAGCTGATCCCTTGAATTATAATTGTCCGCCTTTGTTATTTCGCTTCTTTCTCAGAAATTGATACTCTTGTTTGTCTATCTTCAGGATGGTAGAGACTCGATTGCAGCGTGCCATCCATGAGGATGCTATAGAGGGGACTGCTACCTCTCAGCCAGCACGGCGAGGCCAGGGGACTGCAGCTCCTGCCACCTCAGCTCGTGTTGAGACCTCGGCAATCGCAGCAGGGGGTATGCATCCACCGACTGGGAGGCAGGACCCGGTCATTCCAGAGGATCCTTTCTTGCCGCCACCGCCTCCAGGACATGTGGACGTAGCTCAGATGTTCGCATATTTCTAGCAGTTCATGGACCGATAACAGGCTCGGCAGGACAGAGGCATGGAGTTGGCCGTCACGACAGCCGCAGCTCGACCGGTGGTGCAGCAGCAGAGGACACCAGGGATCGAGCAGTTTCAGAAGATGAGCCCCAGAGACTTCATGGGGACAGAGGGGATCCAGTATGTCGACGAGTGGATCGAGCATATGGAGGAGATCTTTCGCTTGGCTAGGATTCCAGCAGACCTTCAGATCGAGGCCGCAGCTAGCCGGATGTGAGATCTTGCTCGCACCTGGTATCAATTGGACCCCAGGGTGGGGGTACCAGGGCAGACTTGGGAGCAGTTCAGGGGCTTCTTCAAGAAGAACTTCTTCCCAGATTCAGCAGTCAGAGCCTTGGAGACACAGTTTGAGAGCTTGGTCCAGGGGAGCCTCTCAGTTGAGGAGTATGCGGGAGAGTTTGGCCGTCTTGGCAGGTTTGTTGAGGGGTTGAGCGAGACGGCGAAGGCCCAGAGGTTCCAGAAGGGTCTGGTCAAGGAGGTCAAGTCCCTGACCAAGGGCAGCAGAGATGCTACGTTCGAGGAGATCTTGACAGGAGCCCTGTTGGCTGAGGATGATCTTGAGCTTAGGCTCAAGAGAGGGAGAGACCCAGCTGGGGGTAGTAGCAGCAACGGGGGCCAGGCCAAGAGGCCTTATTTTCAGCACCAGTCGCCGAGGCAGTTTCAGCCACAGCCGATTCAGCAGAGGCCGACTCATCAGCAGCAGTTTCAGCATCAGGCACCCAGGCAGACAGTCAGTTTCACCTTCTGTAAGAAGCCAGGGCATGGATGGAATGAGTACAGGAAGAGGCTCGGGAAGTGCCTTTTCTGCGGAGCAGCAGATCACCAGATGAGGGATTGTCCTAGGTCTGTGGGACGAGCAGCTCAGGAAGGTGGAGCCAGAGCTCCAGCAGGTCAGCAGCGGAGACCAGCCCTGCCGACTCAGTAGCAGAGGTTTGTCCAGCACCAGCAGCAGGCCAGGGGAGGCCAGCAGGGGCGAGCTTTTGCCATGGCAGCCGGAGATGCGGAGGTGACTGGAGAGCTGATTGCAGGTTCGATTCTTCTCGACTCCAGTCCAACATTTGTATTATTTGATTCCGGTGCATCGCATAGCTTCATTTCAGTATCTTTTGCGATTAGACGCGGTATCATAGCTGAATCATTGCCTAGGACTTACAAGATCACGACCGGGGGTGGTATTATCCTCGTGAGTGATGTTTATAAGGGTCGGAGAGTAGTTTTGGGAGGCCGTGAGTTGGAGGTGAGCCTGCTCGTAATGCCATTACTGAACTACGATATAGTACTAGGCATGGATTGGTTGAGCAGGCACCACGCCAGCATTGATTGTAGAGGGGGTAAAGTTCTCTTCAGAGCGCCGGGGGAGCCAGAGTTCGAGTACTCCAGACGTCAGGCAGAGCAGAGCAGCGGAGTCTTCTGTGGAGTCTCGGTCGAGGAGCAGACGATTCCACACCCCTTGATTGCAGAGTATATGGATGTTTTTCCGGAGGAGTTGTCGGGACTGCCACCAGACAGGGACATTGAGTTCTCGATAGACTTGGTTCCAGGAGCGGAGCCCATTTCTCAGCATGTCTATCGGGTGAACAACAGCGAGCTGGTGGAGCTGAAGAAGCAGGTGGATGAGCTACAGGACAAGGGCTTCATCCGCTCGAGTTCGTCGCCATGGGGTGCACCATTATTGTTCGTGCCAAAGAAGTATGGGTCAGTACGCATGTGTATTGACTATAGGGCACTCAACAACCTCACGATCAAGAACAGATACCCACTGCCGCGGATCGACGATCTGTTTGACCAGTTGAGCGGAGCTCGGGTATTTTCCAAAATTGATCTGAGGTCGGGATATCACCAGGAGAAGGTGAAGAGGGAGGATATTTCCAAGACCGCTTTCAGGACGCGGTATGGACAGTTCGAGTTTTTGGTTATGCCGTTTGGGCTAACCAATGCACCTGCAGTGTTTATGAACCTTATGAACAAGGTGTTCCATCAGTATCTGGATCAGTTTGTAGTAGTATTTATTGATGATATCTTGATATATTCCAAGACTGAGGAGGAGCACGAGGAGCATTTGAGGATAGTGCTGGAGATTCTCAGGAAGGAGCAGCTTTACGGGAAGCTCTCCAAATGTGAGTTCTTCCTAGACCGGGTGGATTTCTTGGGGCATGTGGTGACTGGAGATGGTATCTCAGTTGACCCCAAGAAGATTGTAGCAGTCGAGGCATGGGCAGCGCCGACATCAGTTGCAGAGATCAGGAGCTTCCTGGGGCTGGCAGGGTATTATCGGAGATTCGTGCAGGATTTCTCCCGGATCGCAGAGCCGTTGACACGGTTGACTCGGAAGGATACTGAGTATGTTTGGTCAGAGGAGTGTCAGGCAGCTTTTGATGAGTTGAAGAAGCGGCTGACGACAGCTCCGATTCTGACGTTGCCTTCAGGATCAGGTGGATTCACTATTTATAGTGATGTTTCAGGGAAGGGGCTGGGTTGTGTGTTGCAGCAGCACGGGAAGTTAATTGCCTATGCTTCCAGGCAGTTACGTCCCCATGAGAAGAACTACCCTACCCATGACCTGGAGCTGGCAGCAATAATTTTTGCTTTGAAGCTGTGGAAGCATTATCTGTATGGTGAGAGGGTAGAGATCTTCACAGATCACAAGAGCCTTAAGTATGTGTTCACTCAGAAGGAGCTGAACATGAGACAGCACAGATGGTTGGAGTTGATGAAGGACTTCGATATTACACTGCAGTATCATCCAGGGAAGGCCAACGTGGTTGCCGATGCCTTGAGTAGGTATCCGACATCCATGTGTTTGACCATGGATCGGCATTTGCTTGCCGACTTGGAGAGCCTTGGGATTGAGGTGATCGTGCCGGGAGTGCAGATGCAGCTATGGGGGATGCAGATTCAGTCAGACTTGGTGGACAGGATCAAGGCGGCCCAGTTCGAGGATGTGGCTTCGTAGAGTATCAGAGAGCAGATCAGTATAGGAGTGGGGGATCCTGAGTTTTCACTTGCAGAGGATGGTGCCCTGAGGCACGGTGCCAGGTTATGTGTGCCTAGCGGGGAGCTCAGAGAGCAGATTATGCAGGAGGCCCACAGATCTCAGTACTCTATACACCCGGGTGCCAACAAGATGTACCGAGATCTGCGGGAGCATGTATGGTGGTCAGGGATGAAGCGGGAGGTGTCCCACTTTATGGCTAGGTGCTTGGTCTGTCAGCAGGTCAAGGCAGAGAGGCAGAGACCCGGTGGATTATTGCAGCCGCTGCCCATTCCCGAGTGGAAATGGAAGCATATCACGATGGACTTCGTATCAGGATTATCGCGTACTCCAGGAGGAAAAGACGCAATTTGGGTCATCGTGGACAGGTTGACCAAATCGGCCCACTTCTTGCCATTCAAGGTGGGTACGTCTACAGAGAGGCTGGCGGAGATGTATATGCGGCAGATAGTCAGGATCCATGGAGTTCTAGTCAGCATCGTCTCAGATCGGGATAGCCGTTTTACTTCCCATTTTTGGAGGAGTCTGCAGACCAGCTTGGGCACTCAGCTCAAGTTTAGTACTGCATACCACCCCCAGACGGACGGGCAGTCGGAGCAGACTATTCAGACCCTTGAGGATATGCTGCAAACGTGCGTTCTGGACTTTGGAGGTTCTTGGGAGGATCATCTTCATTTGGTGGAGTTTGCCTATAACAATAGTTTCCAGGCCAGCATCGAGATGTCACCTTTCGAGGCTCTGTACAGGCGTAGGTGCCGTACACCCTTATCCTGGGATGATGTTGGTGAGCGAGCTTTGCTGGGGCCAGAGATGATTGTGGATACGGCCGAGAAGGTGAAGCTCATCAGGGACAGACTTCGCGTGGCGCAGGACAGACAACGGCATTAGGCCGATAGCCACCGGAGACCCTTGGAGTTTGAGGTACAGATTAGAGTAGGATTAGATTTAGGTTGTTTCTTTGAGATTTTTGATCATGTTTGTTATTTATAATTAATTGAGACCTTGCTTGTGATTAGGTCGGAGACCAGGTTTTCTTGAGGATATCTCCGACTCGTGGTACGATACATTTTGGTGGAGGCGAAAAGCTTAGCCCGCGCTTCATCGGCCCTTTCGTTATCAGCGGGAGAGTCGGTGACGTGGCTTACAGGCTAGACTTGCCGCCTGCACTTGTGGGGGTCCACAACGTATTCCATGTATCACAGTTGAGATGATACGTGGCTGACCCTAGCCATGTGCTCGATTATTCGGAGATTGAGGTGGGGCCTTCTCTCAGCTATCCAGAGCAGCCCGTGGAGATTCTGGATCGACGGGAGAAGGTTCTGAGGAACCAGGTGATATCTTTGGTACGTGTCGCATGGAGGCATCACTCTCCAAGAGAGTCTACCTGGGAGCGGGAGGATGAGATGCGCGAGTGGTACCCTTATCTTTTTGGACCGTGAGGTATACTTTCTATCCTTCTCATCAGTTGCATTTCGCCTTTCAATTTCGAGGACAAAATTCTTTTAAGGAGGGTAGATTTGTCACTACCACATTTCTAGTATGAGGGTATTTTTGTCATTTTTGGGGTATTTTAAATTTATTAGAATTAATTAGAATTTATGGAAATTTTTAGGAATTATTTGAGATTGTTTGACTATGTTGACTTTTGACTAGTGTTGACTTTGTAGACCTACCTAGAAGCTAACCCTAGTTAGTGGGCCATGGTTAGGTCAAGTGACTCTAGTCTAACCTAGCCTAGCACTTGGTTTAAGTCATTTTAGCAATAGGATTAGAAGTCATAAGTCATGACTTATGGTTTTAGAACATTGTTTAAGTTTAATCTACATTAGCCTTTGTAGCTTGGCCCAAGGCCCAATAGTTTGACTAAACCCTAACCCTAAGCCCTAGTGGCCGGCCACACCCTTTTCCTAGGGATTCCTACCATATAAAATCCCTCCCAAATCTAGGGTTGCCTCTTTTCTTTAGGAAGAGCCATATTTTCAAGGAGGTGAGTTCTTATCTAAATAATTCATTATAAATCCATTATAGGTCCTAAAATCCCCAAATTAGTAGCATTAGTTTCTAAATTTGTCCTTTTGTTGTTATGAATGATTTGGTTCAGTTTGGAGTTGATTAGAAGTGATTGGGATACCAAGCAAGGAGCTAACAAGGAGACTTTTCCATTGAAAGTTCAACAAGAGGTAATTTCTTCAACTCTCAATGGATTTTCGATTTGTCTTCATGTATAGGAAGCCCTAAGGGTCCCCCTAAGGTCTGGATAAGTTTCGAGTCGAGTGTCGGAGGATTCGTGTCCATTCTGGACACGTATCAGTACACTGGCTAGGTGTTCGACATAATGCCACAGAGGGCCTGTCGATCGAGTTAACCTATTGTTTTTTAATAGGAAATAGGTTTTTGTCCTTATCTAATGATTCCTGTCCTTGTGTCTTGATTTCCGTGTCGTCCTGTGTCGGTTTGATGATGTGGACACGCACGCACACACGGTCGTGCGCTGCTACAGGGATCCCCTGCCTATCGGGCCCTGTAGCGGACACGACACGCGTCGTTTGGACACGAAACTCGACACGAGACTAGAGGCACGGACTGACACACCATGTATCAAGTCTCACGTGTCCCCGTGTCGTATCGAGAGAGATATTGATCCCATACGAGGATTTGCCAATGTCAGTGCACTGTGGGTTTCCCCTACTGACACGGGTCTTATGTCCGACCCTGACACGTCGTGGACACTAGCCAGTGGGCCCATGAGGTAGCCTTATAGGTGGGCTACCCATGTGTGTCACCACGAGATCCATTCGTGTCCTGTGTCGTGCACACGACACAAGTGCACATTTACACGAGACAGTGCACTGGCAGTGCACTGTATGTGTGTCACTTTGTGATTCTTGATCTGGACACGCCGTGTCAGGCTATGAATGACACGAAATGATGTGTGGGGTTGTGCACGAGGGGTGTTTACATTTTCCAAAGCTTTAGATTCATGATAGTTGATTATTTGCTATTCGATTTCCTCATTGAACCAATGTTCTGATACTGTAATTTGTTTTCTGTCATTTCCAGTTTCTAATTCATGTTGTTTAATGATTTTTAACCCCTGCATTGATGTTAATTACTGAGTTTTGATTCTAAACATGTTTCCTACATATTAGCTTGCCATGGTTAGAGATTTGGTGTTGAATTGTTAAGGGTGGGCTGTTAAATGGGTAGATGTTTCATAATGTATCCTGAAATGATTTGATTATTGAAAGTTCTCCATAAACTAGTTGATCTCTAACAGTGTTCTGCAAATGAAGTCTGAGTTTGGGTTGGGTTTGAAAAACTGGAAATACTTGAGGGCTATCTAAGTAAGTTTTAAATTGAAATTGTAATGTGGCTTTGTACTCAATGCTGAAAATTGGTTTAGGGTAGACTAAGTTGATTTGGATTGCATTATATTGATGAACATGAATTGCATTGCCATGTTAATCCTTGTTTGTCTACATTAATGTCAACATTAAATTTCAGTTTCCTATTTAAAACCTGAGAATTTGGCCATGTATTTCCTGCATTTTTCATGTGACACTCTTTGTTCACTGTCAACAATTCAATTTAATGTTCCTATATTAAATCTGGGGTTGGAAAGGGCTGTTATGTTAATCTGGAACTTAGAATAATTCCCTTCACTGATAACAGTAGCTTGATACACTGTTTTCCTTGTTCTCTACATGATTTTGGGGTATTTATTATGTGGTGTTAACCTGAGTTTAGCAGGACATGAATTGGTGTCCATTCCTTCTTCCTATTTTGAGACTGAGTTCAATTCCAGTTTTGTTTAAACCTGGGATTGGTTTTAACAGTTTTCCTTGCCTTTTCATTAATTGATTGTCTGCATACATGCTCTCCTATCTTTCCTGCACACTGTCACATTTATGATTCCTGCACATTGATATGTATCCCAATACACACACTTGAATTTCTGTGAACACTGGGTGACACACACAGTCTTCTCTTCTTCTCATTCACTGTCTTTTCCTGTCCACACACAATTGCATATCACACAACACATTGCAAACTGTCCACAAGCATACACACATAGCTTCCCTACTTGGCACTTGAACTTGCACCCTTACATCTATATACACTTTTGATGCCCTTCCATTCACAGCTACACATTACTCATACACACACATATACATGGTATGTTCACACACACACACTGGTTGATATAGCCTGTACTGCCTACTAACACTATCCACACACACATGATACACACACAAGCACCTCTCTCTCTCTTCTCTATATTCTATTCCTTTACATGTAGGCCCTGATTGCTTATAGGCATATACAATGTGTAGATGTGTAATTGTGTTAGTGTATATATATCTATATATGTATATTTCCTTGTTAGCTAGTGATGTAGGTTTACATTTAGCCTAGATTGTGTACTATATTGTGTGATGTTAATATATGGGTGTAATAGTGAGGTTGTGACTTGCTAAGGATTCTAGAGTTAGCTAAGCCTTGTGATATAATTTGTATAGGCTTGCCTAGCCTTGTTGGGCATGGTACTAGCTAGTATAGATTAGAATAGCCTAGTTTAGACTCAACTAGAGTTGGTTGACCTAGTTTGACTTCTAGGGTTGACCAAAGTTGACCAAGAGTTGACTTTGGTCTAGATTGACCTAGAATCATGTAGAATGCATAGTAGGACTACATTACACTATTCTGGACTTGTTGTGACTTGTGCTGTTCTGATTAGGAGTCAGACACCACTCCTTGGACAGTACGTTTCATTCTGGACACTCAGTTACAGGCGAGTACATTCTCTGATCATTTCATATCCTGCTTAGAATTATATTCCTGCTTTAGATTACTATACTTGATGCTGTCACGACATTATCACGGATTAGTACTATATGGATCTTCTCATGCGATGTTATCCCCCTCGAAAGCATCGGGTACATTGTGTCATATGCGTTTCACTTTTATCGTGTACTCCTGTGCTTTCATTACATGTGCACTCATGTGAATCTTGTACTCTCATGTTCACGGAGCCTCCATGTATACTATCATGTGCACCCTATATGGGCCCCCATGTGATATCCTGTGCAATAAAATAACCTGTTTAGATCCTTATGTATTGATTGGGGATACGGGGGAGTGCTAGTAGTCATGTGAACAATTCCATTGTAGTGTAGATTCCTGTGCACCTCGACATCCTGTGCAAATCTGTCCTGTTCACATGTGCTATCTCGTACTCTGACTCACTAGCCACTGTTAGTTCTCTATTTATAGTAGATATTTTTGTTACAGTTCTCTCTCTTGTTTACATACTGTATTTCTTCAGATCCTGTATTTTACTCTACTGCATGATTATATTTTCTAACCTGCTATGATCTGTTGAGATGTACTGTACTCGCTCTTGTCCTGACTGGACCTGTTGAAATATTAAAGAGGACGAGGAGGAGGCCTGCCTGGACACCTACTACGGGGCAGCCTTAGATGATACCTGTGAGCTGGACTCCCAGAAGGATCCAGCAGTAGCTGAGGACCTTCCCCCGACTGCCTAGACTAGATTAGTTAGCTTGTTTTTCATTTGTAGTCTGGAGGCATATTCTAGTTAGACTCTTTATTTGGAGATCAGTTGTATATATTCTTTTATCTGAGACCTTGTATTGCTGGGATTATCTTAGACTAATGTTTTCATCTATTTTATTCTTTGAGTTCTATTTCATATCGTGCTATATCTTTCTTAGTTGTGATTGAGTTTTCTATTGCTATGTCACCTCCATTCGGGGAGTATAAACTGTTTAGATATATACTGTTAGATGTTGTGACCTAGGACAGCGTTCTACCGCCGACACTGCGGCGTAGGCTGGAGGTATTCACGTCTCGTGCCCTTACTCTAGGGTGCGGGTCGTGACACGGATCGAACCATTCACACTTGAACAACAAGATCTTTGCAGGTTCTCTACCATTATTATATGACAACTCCACAATCTCTCGCAAGATGCCAAAGAAATCATTTCCTGGATCGACGTCATTGTAGTTCGAAGACTTGATACACAAAGAACTATTTTTCGTGGAATCAAGATCCAGGAAGCTGTCTCTGATCGGAGCATTTGTCGACTTGAACCGAAAGCCATTGATACAGTAACTTGGCCATATTTTAACAAAAGTAATTGGTCCCTTGGCAAGAGTTCTAATTAATTCAATCTCGGGTGAAATTAGACGATCGACCTGAATATCAAAGAAGCGATAATAAGTTATTTATTGCACTGTTGCATTAGAAGAGGCCAGTAATTACCGAGCTACTTACATATTCGCTCAACCAAGAAGGAAAATGACGTCTCATTTCTTGTTCTAATGCTTCGTCTGTTAGGTAGGGTCTAACCCGCCTCAACTCATCATTATATGTGCTGGAAAACAACGAAGCAACCGCCTATTAGTACAATAATATTAGCTTATACTATTATATTGAGATGACGTAAACTCATCATCCTGAGTTACTTACCCCTCTAGCTTCTCCACTTCATCTTCGTCGCAATTGAGTAATACATACAACTGAGCAGCCCTTAGCTCTTCGTCATTCAAATATCTCTTCTTCATTTTCCCCGAAGGCTTTCCGGACGCATTGAATACTTTCAGTATTCCATCATTAAATTCTTCATATCCGTCGTCATTTCTCGGAGCCCTCGTTCTATTCGTAGCAACATGAGGTTTGAAATAGGAGGAGCAGAAATTTGTAATCTCCTCGAGAATATAGGCTTCACAAATAGAATCCTCGACCCGAGCCTTATTTTTCATCTTTCTTTTTAGGTTATTCAAATGTCGCTCGAACGGGTACATCCATCGATATTCGATGGATCCACCAACACGTGCCTCGTAGGAAAGATGAATCGGCAAATGCTCCATAGAGTCAAAGAATACGGAAGGGAACACCCTCTCTAGCTTGCACAGTATTACCATAATGTCCTTCTCTTGCTTTTCTAGACGTTCAACGAGCAATTTCTTAGAAAAAAGGTGCCTGAAGAATATGCTAAGCTCCGTCAATGGATCCCAAACTGCCTGCGGTAAGAATTCCCAAAATACAATTGGAATTAACCGCTCCATGAATACGTGACAATCATGGCTCTTCATACCTGTCAGTTTGTTCTCCTTAAGGTCGACGCATCTTCTCAAGTTTGAAACATACCCATCTGGAAATTTCAGACCTTGAATCCACCTACAAAGCCTCAATTTATCCTCCTTCTCCAGTGAGAAAATTGCCTTAGGCTGCTTCAACTTCCCATTCCCGTCCTCTATCAAATGAAATGCAGGACGTCTACATTTTCTTCCAAGTCAAATCTAGCCTTTGGATTGTCTTTCGTCTTTCCCTTTACGTCCATTACAGTATTAATTATGTTGCCAAACACATTTTTCTCGATATGCATGACATCAAGGTTATGTCTAATCAGATTGGTGCTCCAATATGGAAGATCCCAGAATATACTCCTTTTCGTCCAGTTATGAGTGCGACCAAATCCGTCACACTTGTAGCCCGTAGCAGGCTGCTCAATAGCTCTTGGTAAATCTTTTACCTCTTCTCATATTGTGTATCCGGTCCACCTTGGCGGGGGATTAGCCTTCTCCACAACGCCAGCACGAAAAGCATTCCTATTCCTCCGGTACGGATGATCCTTCGGCAGGAATTGTCGATGACAATCGAAGAAGCACGGTTTGCCTCCGTGTTTCAAACGAAAAGCCTTAGTGCTGTCCATGCAATACGGATATGAAAGACAACCATGCGTGCTCCATCCAGATAACATTCCATAGGCCGAAAAGTCATTGATGGTCCACATAAGTGCTGCCCGTATCCGAAAATTTTGTTTTCTAGGTACATCGTACGTGTTGGAACCTACTTCCCACAGCTGATTCAACTCATCAATCAACGGCTGTAAATACACATCGATGTTCCTTTTCGGATTGTTCGGACCTGGGATAATAACGGTGAGAAACATATACGGAGTCTTCATGCACATCCAAGACGGTAGATTGTACGGGGTGACGATCACAGGCCAACACGAATACTGGGATCCCGAAAGTCCGAATGGGGTAAAACCGTCGGAGCAGAGACCCAATCTGACATTACGCGGATCAGAAGCAAAATATGGATACTCTCGATCAAAGTGCTTCCATGCTTCTCCATCAGATGGGTGATCCAACACTCCTTCGGTATGTTCCCGCTTATGCCAACTCATGTTTTCTGCAGTTTCCTTCACCATAAACAACCGCTGCAACCGCGGCGTCAACGGCAAGTAGTGCATCGAAGAGGTAGGCTTCCTGGCACCGACAAACTTTTCTCTACCACATGCCTTGTAGCGATCGACACCACAAAATCTGCAAGCGTCTTCATCCTTGTCGTCTTTGTAGTACAACATGCACCCGTTGCGACAGGCATCGATTTTTTTGTATCCCATCCAGAGCGATCTAACCATCCTCTTAGAGTCTTTAGGCAACTTCGTACCCTCAGGCAATATTTCTATAAGCAACTCCATAAGACGGTTGTAGCAATCTTGCGACATGTTAAAATCGGACTTGATGCTCAATAATCTTGTAACCACCTCCAACGGTGAATGATCCTCACAACCAGGATATAATGGAGTCCTTGCATTCTCCAGCAACTCCGTAAACTGTGCAGCATCGGGGTTCGGTGCCTCCTCAGGTGCATCATGATCATCCGGATCGAAACTAGGCCCGGCCGCGTCGAAAACCATGTTCACCAACCCATCGTCGTAAGGAGCATTGTTGTGGACATCCACATAAGGCTCGTACTCCGATGCTAAAGACACAAGTTCTCCGTGCTCGCTCCACTGATAGTAATTCGACGTGAAACTCTTCGAGTATAAATGATACGTGACATCCACTTCTGGATGATATTTCAAGTTGCGACATCTCACACACGGACACTTAATTTTGGTACCGTCCATGTACTGAGGGAACGCCTTGGCAAACTGCAGGAACTGGTGTACACCCTCTATGAATTCATCCCGCACACCGCACATGTCATCAGGATGACGGTTGTACATCCAAGTACGATTCCGCAGATAGTAATTCAGCTCCATAATTCTGTAAGATAGATACATCAAGGTAGTGAATGATATGCAATTGTTAGTTCATGCGGTCTATACTTTCCGCAGTATATGTACACATGACATTTTACGTTAAATGATCAGAGATTATCTGTCATCTTCTTTTCGCATTGCTAACTTTTCTTTCGCGTGTTTGTGCGTGCGGTGGTCAGAGATTATCGCGGCGGTATATCACCCGTGTCTACAATATTTCATATAGGCTGAGTTGTAGAAGTCAAGTTTTAGGATATTAGTCTATATATTATGTATAGTCCAAACGAGTCAACTCTAAGCTAAACTAGTCCAACTTGGTCAAATTAGCCATTTCTAAGTTGTATAAGTCAAGTTTTAGGATATTAGTCTATATATACTAGTATAAACTCTCCCTCCTCTCCAAATACCTGGTACTAGTTAACCCTCCCCCTTTCTCCCACTAGACACACACATACATATACATGATGTAGAACTCACACTTTAAGACAATAGATGAAGGAAGACTTGTATGGAGGATCGATAGGGTTGAGCAATGTTATTTTATTCAACAAAGATAACCATACTGTAGAACTCACACTTTAACACAATTCTACAAAGAGTTGTCATAGGGTGTTGAGCGATGTCATTTTATTCTTTTCTTCTTCTTCTTCTTGGGATTTTTGAGTATTAGATCTTGAGAGACATATATAGCTAGAACTTACGAAGAATGGAGTACCACACTTCAACAAATAGATGTTGACTAATTGGTTCATATACTTGTTGTCTAAAATAAGTGTAGGAATGTTGCAAGGTGAAACAATGTATCAAACACTATATCGAAACCCAAACCCAATATGCAAATCTAAATTAATACGAAAATACACAAGTGTATGTAGGAGATTAAGTGTACAGAGGTGAAATACATATATATGCATGCTTGGGGGTGTCCACGTGTCCAACAAATGGACACAAAGTGTCCAAAACCTCACGAACACACTGTATCAGTGAACACATGGTCGTAATGTGTCTCCGTGTCCATTTTGGACACGAAAAATACCTCAATTAGGGTTAGGGTATACCTTCAGTCTCCTTGCGGTGGTGGAGGAGGAGGACAAGTTCGGTGGTGGATGAGGAGGGGATTAAGTGTACAGAGGTGAAATACATATATATGCAAGCTTGGGGGTGTCCACGTGTCCAACAAATGGACACAAAGTGTCCAAAACCTAACGAACACACTGTAACAGTGAACACATGGTCGTAATGTGTCTCCGTGTCCATTTTGGACACGAAAAATACCTCAATTAGGGTTAGAGTTTACCTTCAGTCTCCTCGCGGTAGTGGAGGAGGAGGATCTCGCGGTGGAGGAGGAGAAGGGGCTCGCGGTGGAGGAGGAGGAGGAGGAGAAGGGGCTCGCCGGAGGGAGGAGAAGGGGCTCACGGTGGAGGAGCAGGATGAGCAGCGCCGGAGGGAAGGGGGTCGGGCTGTCGTCGAGGTCGGGGGAATAGGGGCGGGAACAAAAAAATTTGGGGAGAGGAAGAAATGAAAAGAGAAACCGAGGAAACCCTATTTAACAGAAATTAGCGACGTAATTAAATACGTCGCAATGCGTCGGTATTATTTTAATATTCGGTGACGTAATGATCTTTGCGACGCTAAACGTCGCTGAACAAATAAAACTGATGACGTTTTCCGACAAATCAACGACGTTGGTTTTTATTATACTAAAGGTAGTCGCAATATGTCGTTGTTTGTCGCTATCAGCGACGTATTGTGACGCATAGTTTTGGAGTCGCTAAATCCAAAAATATTAGCGATGTTTAATGTCGGCGTCGCTAATTTCGTCGCTGATATGACTTATTTGGGTAGTGTATATTGAAGCCCAAAATCAGAATTCGACATGATAATCGAATCGAGAAATAAGAAAAGACTATTATAGTCGCGACTTATTATTTAAGGGAAAAGAATAACTATATATATAGATATAAATATAAATATAAATATAAATATAAATATATATATATATATATATATATATATATATATATATATATATATATATATATATATATATATATATATATATTTGAAACCTAGAAATCATTTATAAAAAATCCTAAATGCATATATCAAAATATTGGAAACCTTCCTAGTATCAAAATTCTCATTTGGTCAAACACAATTTGGTCAAAAACTTAATAAGTATATTTAGAAATATCAATATATATTTTATACAATTTCCAAATAATAATACTGTTAATGATAATAATATACTACTAATAATAATCAATGGTAAATAATATCATATAAATATTAATACTAGTAAGAAAATAATAGTAGCACTTAACATTATAAATTTGACAATATAAATAATAACAAACATTTGTTACAGTACAACTTGCAACAATATATATCTATTTAAAAATGCATCCCAAAATATTTTCTCCCCAATAAAACCAAGGCCCAATAAAATTCATGAGCCTTGAGACATTAATTATTGTCCAGCCCAATCCAAATGTTAATACAAATATATATATATATATATATATATATATATAGGAAAACTTAGATGGTGAAACTTTTGAATTCCGAAAATACCCTTACATACTTATACTAATTAAAAATAGTTCATTAATTTTAATAAGGACAACTTAGTAATTAGGAAGACTACTCTTTGGTCTTCTTAAAAAGTCTTCCTAAACTAATTAAGAAATGTTAAAATACGTGCAAGCACGTGCACATATGCTAGTATATATTAAAAAGAGAGCTAATAGGCTCAAAGTCCAAGTCCAACCAAAATAATGTGTAATTCATAAATATACCCTCATAGGAAATTCCCATATCCAGCCCAATGGAGGGGCAACCTAAACCCTATTATGACATTAATAGTAATTAATGTAATAACACCAATGTAATAACACCATTAATCTGCCATCAGGATTAATTCGCAATGGGGGCTCTGCTGTGCCCAGTGAGAACGCATTAATACCATATTAAATAAAACTAACAATGATATATATATAACTCAGTTGATGTTATCCCTTTCACTATTCCCAAATAAATCTACCGAAATTTAAACGACAGAGAGAGAAAGGGGAAACGGAGGAGCTCACAGGGGCTTCGGCGTGGCGGAGATATGGTGGCCTGCGCCGGCGGAGGGGAGGCAGCGCCAAGCTGCAGTGGCGCTACGTGGACGCGGGGACCGCGAGATCTGGATTGGGAGGGGCTATGCAAAGTCGCCGAATCTACTGTGGAAGGAGGCTCGCTCCGGCAGGCGCGGCGCTCCAGATTTGGAGCGCAGCGGTGATGGCGGTCGACGAAGCGTCGAGGTTCCAGGCCGCGCTCGAAAGCTTGGGGTCCTGGCCATGGCTGGCGGCGTCGGGGACGACGTGCGTGCGGAGGATGGGACTAACGGTGCTGCACCCGCGGTATGAGCGGGGACGACGGTCGGAGTCGGGTTCGATGGGCGACGGTTATAGGTGATTTCTCTCTCTATCTCCCTCTCTGTGTTGGTAGTTTCCTAGGTGGTTTGTGGTAGTTGACGGAGTGGACGGAGAAGGAGGAGCATGGTGACTACAGTGGTGGTGTTTGGGGGTCGGTGGTGGCCGGGTGGCGGTGGCGATGTTGGTCGCCGTGATGGTGTCGGGGACAGGCGTGGGGAATTGGGTGTGGACGACTAGGCGAGGGAGTCGGGTGCCGGAGCAGTGGGTGGTGGCCGGCCGGGCTAGGCAGTGGTGGCCACATGGTGATGTTGGTGGTGGTGCTGCTGTGGAGTTCTGGAATGTGGGGTCGAAAGTGTAGCAGGTGGGCAGAGAATGGAGGAGTCGGGAGATGGCCGGGGTGCCGGTAGTAACGGGGACTGTTGGTCGGAATTGGTGGATGGGGCTGGATAGTGGGAAGAGTGATGGATGGCCGAGAGGAGACGGGGGTGGAGGAGCACGACAACGGCCGGTAGGCTTAGGCAGAAGATAGGTTGGCAGCATCGGGAATGGCGCCCGTTGGGTTTAGGGGTTCCATGTAAACATTGGGGAGTCCCTTATATATAGCGGTAGTGGGAAATCCTAAGGACAAAAAATGTAAATGTAATAGGTAGAAAAATTAGTAGAAAACTAACTACTAACCATGATACTAACTACTAACCACTAGTTAATAATTACTCGCTAATTACAAATTAACTAGTAACTACCACGAAAGAAAAATAAATTACAAATCATTATAAACTTAGGAATAAAATAAAATAATAATAAGTATTTTTTATTTACAAATTATTCTTTGATAAATATTTTTTTATATAAAAGCAATATTCATAACTTATATAAATTCAAGAAAGTGAGCAGCAAATTTAATTAGGATAAAATTTCGCATAAAATAGCTTTACAAAACTAATGCCCTAACAATCACGAAATTAGTACTGATAGCAAATTACGATCGAAAGTACATTTCATATAAAAAAATTACCATTTCAAGGATTCAGATAAATACAAAAATACAAAATTTTGGAAAAATTCCCGAATTTGGTTAACAGAGGTTACAAACCTACCGTCCTTAAAGAAATTTCGTCCTCGAAATTTAAGGTTGGCAGAGGGGCCAAAACACGATAGAGTTTAGTCAATACCTTGGGCACGATTTAGAGAACGATGACTTGACGTGAACAAGATAGTCAAATTCAAAATTACTCAGGCACAAATAATAATTTTGGCACGGTAGAATCGAAGTGTGGACAATATATACAGACACTGTTTAGAAATAACTCAACTGATTTAGGCACAATCTCAAACACGGCTAGAAGAATCGAGGATAGAATTGAAATTCAAGTACGGATGATTTAGATGAAAATCCAGATCTTAGGTCGCATAGGCACGATCAAATATGCGAACGATGCGATTGGACACCATTAGAAATAATCAAAGGTTTGTCAAGATCAATTTCTAAGAATCACAATTATAGTTAGGTCGTGAGTCACAATCAAAACTCAGACGTGATTAAGACCTTGAAAATGATTTGAAATCACTTAGGCACGATTTATGAGAGAGCTATGGAAAACAATTAAATACAGGCATGATTTGGAATAAAATCTGAGCACGAGTGACTAGAGAATCAAAATTTAGGCATGACAGAAAATTTTATTTGGACACGATCAAATTAAATTCTGACACGACTAAGTTGGTAGATGGTCGTGGTTGAAGATCGAAACTTTAGGCACGATTTCTGGGGTAAATTAATACGTTTAGTCACGATCTTTAGAATCACGATCATGGAAAATCAAAGTCGTCTAGCCGTGCCAGGTCATCCCCCGACTAGTATAATGGATTCAACCATGGCACGTTACGAAACGGGACTCTCTAAGAGGATAGCAAATCTCCTTAGGAATCGATGTCCATACAAGTACAAGAACAATAATCAAGAACGAGACATTTACCAGTATACTAGGATAACTAGGAATAACATCCCATGACGGGATCCAAGCTATACCAATCCGTGTACTCTCGTGCCAAGAATCAAGCGTAACACTACAAACTGATATCATAGAGACTATCAAGGTAATGAAAACTATCAGAGAATGTTCTCGCCTCAAATTGCTGGAGTCGACGTGCACGATACGAATGTATCGACACAGAATAGGTGTAATACTATGCTCCACAAGATTGTCTCAAACGACAGCACAGATGGTCCTATCGAGTCCAAAATAGTCAAAATAGTCTAGTTTGGTATGTAGAAGCCCAAAATTAGAGTTCGGTACGATAATCAAATCAAGAAATAGGAAACGATATTATAGTCGCGACTTATTATTTAAGGGAAAAGAATAACTATATATATATATATATATATATATATATATATATATATATATATATATATATATATTTGAAACCTAGAAAATCATTTATAATAATCCTAGATGCATATATCAAAATATTGGAAACCTTCCTTGTATCAAATTCCCATTTTGTCAAACACAAATTGGTCAAAAACTTAATAAGTATATTTAGAAATATCAATATATATTTTTATACAATTTCCAAATAATAATACTATTAATGACAATAATCTACTACTAATAATAATCAATGGTAAATAATATCATACAAATATTAATACTAGTAAGATAATAATAATGGTACTTAACATTATAAATTTTATAATATAAAATAATAGTAAACATTTGTGACAGTACAACTTGCAACAATATATATTTATTTAAAAATGCATCGCAAAATATTTTCTCCCCAATAAAACCAAGGCCCAATAAAATTCCTGATCCTTGAGACATTAATTATTGTCCAACCCAATCCAAATGTTAATACAAATATATATATTAAAAAAATAGCTAATGGGCTCAAAATCCAAGTCCAACCAAAATAATGTGTAATACATAAATATACCCCATAGGAAATTCCCAAGTCCAACCCAAAGGAAGAGCAACCTAAACCCTATTAAGACATTAATAGTAATTAATGTAATAACACCAATGTAATAACTCCATTAATCTACCATCAGGATTAATTCGCAATGGAGGCTCTGCTGTGCCCAGTGAGACTTAACCGAACACAAAAATACCATATTAGATAAAACTAACAATGATATATATATATATATATATATATATATATATATATATATATATATATATATATATATATATATATATAACTCAGTTGCTGTTATCCCCTTCCACTATTCCCAAATAAATCGACCTAAATTTAAACGACAGAGGTAGAAAGGGGAAATGGAGGAGCTCACAGGGGCTTCGGCGCGGCGAAGATCCGGTGGCCTGTGCCGGCGGAGGGGAGGTAGCGCTGAGCTGTAGCGGCGCTCCGGGGACGCGGGGACCGCAGGATCTGGACTGGGAGGGGCTATGCTAGGCAGGGCCGTCCCTGGCCCAAGGTGGCCAGGGCGACATCCCAGGGCCCCCGGATCATGAGGGGCCCAAAAAAATAGTTTTAAGGTAAATATGTTAATAATTTTGTATCTCAATATAGAATTAGTATATACCATGGGCCCTCTTAGACACAAAGTTATTATGGTGTAGTAGTTATTTCTTTAGTCTTCTTACAAAAGGTCCTAAGTTCTATCCTTGGTTGTAGGTTTTTTTTAAAGGTTGTAGCTATTTTTTAAAAAGTTTTTTTAATAGTTTTTACATTATGTATTGGGGCTTTATTTTAAAAGTTCGTCCTGGGCCCCCATAAGCTAAGGACCAGCCCTGATGCTAGGTCGTCGGCTCTACTGCGGAAGGGGGCTCGCTCCAGCGGGTGTGACACTCCGTATATGGAGCTCGGTGGTGATGGGGGTCGACGAAGCATCTAGGTTCCAGGCGTCGGTCGGAAGCTTGGGGTCCTGGCCCTGGCTGGTGATGTCGGGGACGACGTGCGGGCGGAGGACGGGACCAGCGGTGCTGCGATCGACATCTGAGCGGCGACGACGGTCGGAGTCGGGTTCGTTGGGCGGCAGTCACAGGTAATTTCTCTCTCTATCACCCTCTCTATGTTGGTAGTTTCCTAGATGATTTGTGGTGGTTGACGGAGTAGATAGAGGAGGCGCGGGGTGACTATAGTGGTGGTGTTTGTGGGTCGGTGGTGGCCGGGTGGCGGGTGGCGATGTTGGTAGCCGTGATGGTGGTCGGGAACATGCATGGGGAATCGGGTGTGTGCGACTAGGCGAGGGAATCGGGTGCCGGAGCGGTATTTGGTGGCCGGCCGGGCTAGGCGGTGATGGCCACATGGTAATATTGGTGGTGGTGTTGCTGTGGAGTTCTGGAATGTGGGGTCGACAGTGTAGCAGGTTGGCAGAGAATGGAGGAGTCGGGAGATGGCCGGGGTGCTGGTGGTGACGGGGACTGTTGGTCAGAAATTGGTGGATGGGGCTGGATAGTAGTGTCACTACCCGTACCCGGAATACGTAGTTTTATACGTATACCGCTTGCCCGAATTTATTTAGTATCTGTCATGCATTTATTTTATATTTAATTCTTTTAATTTCATGCTAATTATTTTTCTGTATTTTATTTTTTGCTTTTTTTTGGCTCTTGGTTCATTTCGGTTCATGGTAAACTAACTTGGTTCGGTTTGGTTCAACATGGAAATGAATGGATGGCTTGGATTTGGTGGAGAGAATGAATGGTGGAGATCCACTTGACCTTGATATAAAACTTCTTCTTTCATTCTCTCTCTTCATTCATTCACATTTACTCCTCCACCAAACCCTAACCCACCTGTGAGAGGCAAGTACATCTTGCACACCATGAGGGATTTCATGCATCCCTATTTATTTTTAGTCTATGTTGTTCATCTTCTCTTCCTCTACAAGTTTAGGTCTTGAAGTTCTTGATTTCCATGGATGGTTGGGTGTAGATCTAAGTTTCAAGTTTTGGTTTTCATATGGATTTTATGGTTTTTGATCTATCAAACTTTGTTGTTTTCAAAAATAAGTGGTTCCATGTTGTAGAGAATTTAATTCTGCTAAACTTTGGCTTTTGAAAAGTTAGATTCCGATTTATTTTGAGAAAGTTATGGCCAAAACAATTTTGGTCAAACTTCTATGTTCATGTGCCGCATGAGGCACATGTCGCAGTAGAGCCGCATAGATGTCGCGGTTGGGCCGTATGAGGCCGCAAGTCGCAGTAGAGCCGCATAGATGTCGCGGTTGGGCCGCATGAGGCCGCATGTCACAGTAGAGCCGCATAGATGTCGCGGTTGGGCCGCATGAGGCACATGTCGCAGTAGAGCCGCATAGATGTCGCGGTTGGGCCGCATGAGGCCGCATGTCGCAGTTGAGCTGCATAGATGTCGCGGTTGGGGCGCATGAGGCCGCATGTCACAGTTGAGCCGCATAGATGTCGCGGTTGGGCCGCATAGGCCGCATGTCGCAGTTGGTCCGCATGCATGTCGCAGAATAGGCCGCATATGCCTATTTTGGTTGTTTCTGACTGTTATATGTCCTATTTTGACTGAATTATGGCTAGAATTTCTTTCAACTCCCAACATGAAAGTTGTAGATCTTTTTCTTGGCTTCAAGAACGTGTTACCAACTATTTTATGCTAGTTATAGACTCGACCATGCTTAATACTAATTTGACTTTCATGCCTTGTCACGAATTGACCCCGACTGTTACTTTGACTAATAATTGATCATGTGTTTCTAGTTGGAACTAAGAGACTGGCTAGTCGTCTTATTGAATTGAATGAATGAGACACGTTCATATTAATTATGAACTATTGTAATCGACTGGCTGATCTCGAATATTGACATACAGGCACATGCAGGCTTCAATTTATTTATTTATTTATTTTACAAAAGCAGCATGTGTACTTTATGGTCAAGGCATGATTACTCCGTGATTAGTTCTGATTGTTGTATTACGCTATGTAAGACCTGCAACCTAACCGCACTGGTATTGTTGTAGAGTTGTGCATATCGTACCCCGTACAAAAGTACTCATTTGAATGACCATGACCCACGGTATTGGATTT
The DNA here is from genome assembly GCA_029216955.1 of Iris pallida. Classification (NCBI taxonomy): domain Eukaryota; kingdom Viridiplantae; phylum Streptophyta; class Magnoliopsida; order Asparagales; family Iridaceae; genus Iris; species Iris pallida. The sequence goes on along the minus strand of JANAVB010011600.1, from coordinate 680,630 downwards.
CACTTAACGTAGAGACTATTAAGTTAAATAAAATAATGATTGCATGGAGAGAATGGATTCCCGAGTTCTTATATGGCAGCACTCTTGGGACTAGTAGTGTCCGACAGGCCGGCTGGTCCCCACAGATACTACAAATCTGCCACACGGACAGGGAGAGGTATCTGGTTATATTATCTATTGTATATTGTATATTGATGACGGGCGTCCTGCTAGGACTCGTCTAATTCATGATTGGCGCAATTGATTTACTGGGTAAACTAGCCTTGCTTGCACATAGTAAGAAATGAGGAATCTCTATTGCATAATTCCAGGATAACTTGGAACTCACAGTAGCAAGTCGTAGTAGTTGAATGGCCGTTTAAATTAATTTCTTTGTGTACTGTATGTCCTCTGTTACCTAACTGAGATGATCGAATGTCAGGACATGACGTGCCAACTTCTGTCCTTGTTTGGTTGGGAGGTTGGTTCGAAGTGTCGTGATACTATGTGAATCCTAGTAGAAAGCAGAGATCTATTTATCATATTTTCTCATTACTGGTTTTAATCCCTCATATCGTGCTTCCTTGCGGTACTTGCTGTTAGAGGTCTAACCTCTCTGGTTTTGCATGGCCAGATTTAGAGCCGGTCCCCGAGGATCCAGCTTACTTCTACCTCCACGATGGTCAACACTAGAGGGATGATCGCAGGAGGGCTCGAGTGGGTTTTCTTACTTCCCCGCTCGTTTTGTTAAATACTTTATACTTTGCCGTTTGGCACCGACATGTTAGTCGGATTGTCTTGTACCTACTTTTGCATAATTGTAACTAAGTCAGGCTGCAGCTGATAACAATTGTGTATACTGACTACATCATCTGGCTGTGTTTTGTAAAGCCAGATATCAAGAACATTTTGACTGAGCGTTTGGGACGCCTTACTGCTTTATCTCACATGTTCTCTATTTCTGTTTCTTGTTTGAATGATTGAGACAATAGATGGGAAGTGACCATAGAGAGACTTTTATGTAGTATGCACCCCCTCGTCTTTTAGACAGCATTGATCGTATTATACGGTATTCATCTACCCGTAATACGTAGCTGGCTGAGTCATTCCCCCGCTCTCTAGTATTCTGGTTCTGGGGTGTGACAAGGTTTTAGTGGTGGCCCATGCAGGTCTGGTTTCAGACTTGTGGGGTGTTTTAATTTATAGGATGTCTCAATCACACATGTTTCCCCTTGATCTCATGATTCGTTACTCTCGACTCTAGCTTGACATTCCAGTATCCTTTGACTTCATTGATCTTTCCAGTCCGATCGTTTGATTGTTCTCTTATCCCTTTTCTTAGGGGCACCTCGTCCGCATCTGTTAGGACTGGACAACAACAACAAGGGCAACACGGACAACCTGACCATGTTGGTCAGCAACAAGGGCCGGTACTAACTCAAGAGACCATCCAAGAAGAAGTAATAGTGGAAGCAGCAGCTGGACCGCAGTATCCGGATGTTCCACCACCACCAACAGTTCCACGTACCCCTGTGGAAGTAGACACACCGGCCCTTCTGGAGATCATGAGAGGAATGATGGCTACTCAGCAACACCAGTTGTTAGCCCAGCAGCACATGCACGCTCAGTGGCAGGAGCAGAACATACTACTCAACCAAGGGTTGCAGACGGCATTGGAAAGAGGGGCGAGGCCAGATTCAGGAGCATCAGCCAGGTTTTGCAAGTACAACCCCCATCGTTTCGAGGGCACGGAATATGCCATCTCAGCAGATGCATGGCTTAAGGATATTGAGGCTATTCTGACAGCAGCTAAGGTGCCGGCAGAAGAACGTGTGGATCAAGTGAAGTTGTTACTTCAGGATCTCGCACGTGATTGGTGGGAATCAGAGGAAGTAGGTATCAGACGTCCTATTGCTTGGGACGATTTCACAGCAAGATTCAAGACGAAGTACTATGAAGTTGTGGCGCAGTTTGAGCTACAACAGAATTTTATCAACCTTAAGCAGGCCGGCAAGACGGTAGATGCTTACGCAGCGGAGTTCTGCAGATTGAGTAGGTTCGCCCCAGAGATGGTAGCAACGGAGAGCCATAGGGCTATGAGTTTCCAGCAAGGGTTTTATCTTGAGCTCTTGCAATTGATAGAAGGGCACAACTACCAGACTTTTGATGAAGTATTGACGGCAACCCGAAGGCATGAGATCACCGTTCAGAGGATCACGACAAGGACTAGAGGTCAGAAGAGATCCCACAGTCAGATTGAAGAAGGAGGGGGAGCAGCTCCCCGAACAACAGCACCATCCCTTAGCATTCGCATCCACGATGTGGCAATGCGAGGGCCAGCACCACCATCCAGGCAGCAACAACAGCAACAGAGGAAGAAACAGCAACCCTCGGTAGGCTGTACTTATTGTGGGAAGATAGGGCACACTAGAGATGTGTGTCGAGCATTGAACGGACTGTGTTTGATATGTGGAAATCCAGATCATCGGGTTACCACATGTCCCATGAATTCAAGGTCAGGAGGACCAGTACAGCAGTTTCCTGCTTTGCCAGCACCAGGGACAGAACAGTATCGAGGACCCGCAGTGGCAGTGAGACCATTGGCCCAGCGTCCGTTAATGCCGCAAGCTCAGATGTTTCGGCAGCAGGGACCGTCGATGCAGCAACACCAGCATAGAGCACCCCAGCATCATCAAGGAAGGGGCCAGCAGCAGCACCAGGCTAGGCCGCAGCATGGAAACCAACAAGGAGGTCGAGGGCAGGCATTCACTCTGTCCTTGGAAGAGGCATTAGCATCGGGAGATGTTGTGGCAGGTAACATTCTCGTCGCCTCATATCCCGCAGTAGTATTATTTGATTCAGGAGCATCACACTCATTTATATCTGCATAATTTGTGACACGGCTAGGAATGGAGTTCGAGGCATTGCCAGGGAGGTTGAATATACTCACTGGCAATGGGCTCGTAGGAGTTAGTAGAGTTATTCTAGCGTGTAGCGTTGTAGTTTGCGGGCATTCCTTACCTGCCCGGTTGATAGAATTTTCTGTTGGAAATTTTGACGTTATCTTAGGCATGGACTGGCTGAAAGACAGTCATGCGACAATAGATTGTCGTAGAGGGAGTGTATCTTTTGATATTTCAGGCATGAAGAGGTTCACCTTATTCAGATCAGTGGCAACTCAACAAGAGCAGGGAGTAGTGACGACAATGGAAGAAGTTCAAGTTCTGAAGGTAGTTGAAGAGTTTCTGGATGTATTTCCTGAAGAACTTCCAGGTCTACCACCGGTTAGGGATATTGAGTTCAGTATAGAATTGGCACCTAGAACTAAACCGATATCAGATCGAGTTTACAGAATGGCGGATTCAGAGCAGGCCAAGGTATATCAACACATAGAGGAACTGAAGGAGAAGAAGTTCATCCAAGCTAGCATATCGCCCTGGGCAGCACCAGTGGTACTTGTAGGAAAGAAGGATGGATCGTCCAGATTGTGCATTGATTACAGGAAGCTTAACGCGGCAACAGTAAATAATTACTCGCTAATTACCAATTAACTAGTAACTACCACGAAAGAAAAATAATTTACAAATCGTTATAAACTTAGGATTAAAATAAAATAATAATAAGTATTTTTTATACATTATTTTTTGATAAATATTTTCTTCATATAAAAGCAATATTCCTAACTTATATAAATTCAAGAAAGTGAGAAGCAAATTTAATTTGGATAAAATTTCGCATAAAATAGTTTTACAAAACTAATGTCCTAACAACTCGAAATTAGTACTGATAGCAAATTACGATCGAAAGTATATTTCATATAAAAAATTGACGATTTCAGGGATTCAGAAAAATACAAAAATACAAAATTTTGGAAAATTTCCTGAATTCGGTTAACGGAGGTTACAATGGTTATGTACGAACGACGTCGGATCTCTGTACATTTGTCAGGTACTTTGTTGAGGATGATTTCATTATTTTATTACGTTATGTTGATTATATGCTACCAGTAGGTCAGAATGCCACTAGGATAGCGGAGTTGAAGCGCCAACTGGGCGTGGCCTTCTCTATGAAGGATTTGGATGCAGCTAAGACTATTCTTGGGATGGAGATCTGCCGAAAGAGAGTCCAAGCTGCTATACTCGTCCCAAAAGAAGTACATTTGCCGGTTACTACAATATTTCGGGATGAACGGGCCGAAGAAAGTAAGTAATCCCCTTGCATCTCACTTTAAGTTCACTGAAGAGTTGTGTCCATCTACCGAGGACGAGAAGGAAGATATCGAGCTAGTTCCATATGCTTTAGCTGTGGGAAGTCGGAAGTCTCATTTATGCTATGGTGTATACTAGGCAAGACATCGCTCGCAATTGGCATAGTTTGAAGGTATTTTTCCAATTCTGGAAGGGTAAATTGGAATGTAGTCAAGTAGATCCTATGATACCTTTAGGGCACTGCCGACTGAAGAATTTCTTTAGGTAGTGATTGTAGAAGCATGGAATTTCATGCGCCCTAAAAGAAAAAAGTACAAAATAGATGCATCCCTACGGGCTACAAGCAGTGTATGCCGGACGTCATAATCAAGTTAACATATCCCAAAAATAGCAGAAAACAGAAGTGCAGAAAAAGAAAGATTTTCATTCATTGAAAATCTATTACATAAAGAAGATTTTCATTTACATTGGAAATCTATTACATAGAAAAGTCTATTACAAGAAAACCCTACTCTAAGTTATTCAAAAAAGGGTGCAACACTTCTGCTATGAGTATGAGCTGTTGGCAGCGTAGGCGTATCACTTTGGTCATATATTGGCAGCAGGTGCACCACTTAACATTGTCTTCTGCCATAGGGATGAGCCTCTAGCAGCAGGCGTAAGCGACGTAAGCGCACCACTTAACCTTGTCTTTGTCATGCCACAATCCCATAATACGTAGGACTTGGTACGTAAACATGTCAGTCGCATAAAATATAAGTAAGCTATAAATGCAGTATAATCATGGCTAATTAATCTCATCCACAAAATAAGGAAATAATGATATTATAAAAGAAATATGTATTATCATTGTACAAGTTGCTGGGTGGAGACAAATCTACCACCTATATGAAATTAGAAAGAAAAAAATAGGAAGATAAGCAGCAAGCGTGATCCAAGTGCATGTCTTTTTTGATAGGAAGGAGAAGATCACGATCCTGGCAAAAACTTCTACAGAAGTTCAAGAAAACACAAACACCTGGAAAGATCACCAGGTCCTCAGAGGGACATAACAAGACACATATAAACAAGCCTATTGTAATAGTAATTAACATGCATGGAAAGGCAGAAAAGTAAAACATGTAACAATCAATAAAGACATCTTAATATCGTAACGCCATGGAATGTTTCTGATCTCGAGACAAAAGATAAGTCTCTACTACCATAATGCCATGGGACACTCTCGGTCCTAAAGAGGGAATAACAAGTCAATAATGAATCTCTATACCATAACACCATGGGATGCTCCCAGTCCTAGAGATAAGAAAGGCCAATGTCTAACAATTGAGCACAGCTACAGGTCAAGTCAAGTCAAACTCAAGGGTGAAGGTAGAAGACTAATCAGTAACGTCACAATATTCACATGAAACAAACAGTAACATATGAATAACATATAAGAAACGTGCACGCGAAGTAAGAAAAATAGCAACAAGATGAACATAAGCGGCATATAGTCAAATATGACTGAAAAGAAATAGAAGTATAGAAATACATGAAAATAAACTGTACGATGCGGCAAGGTATACTTGCTTGGTGTGGTATGATGATCATGATGACGCATAATTGACTTTGGTGTTACAACATTGCAAGATGGCCTCCGATGATGGGACAGACTGTTTCACCGAGTCCAGGACAGTCCAATTAGCTAGGGTCGACATAAGGAAGTACAAAATTTACAAGCGATGGGGAATACGATCATTCGTGTTCAGTGATGATAATCGAAGAGATTAATACTTTAGAAAGATATTTATAATACTTGAAAACTCTATTTTCTTGTCCCAAAATATTTTAGATAAATACATACTTGAAAATAAGCTTTAATATAGAAACTACCCCTTTTATTAGTTAAATAATTTTAGAAAAATACTTTAAAAATCTAGGAACATCATTTTTAGAGAAAAAACTATAATTTAATTAGGTAGAAAAATATTACAATAATATTTTTTGGTCAAAACCTTATTTTAATACCACCAAATAATATAAATATAGATTAGCCCAAAATAAAATTCAAACTTTTAATATTAATTTCTGGAATTTTTTATGCTATAGATCATCATGTCTGCTTTTCGAAACATCTAACGGATCGCAAAACCGAGTTAGGGATCTCCCAAAATATCAAAAATAGTGCGATGCGTCGATTTTCGAACAACTGGCACTCAAATAATTTTACAGAAAAATATATTATAGATTTTCTAAATTAAATTATAGATTATCAAAGCTAACCTCAATATGGAGTCTGGAGTTGGGAGTTATGGCTCTTCAAAGTTGCTACAACAGAGGCTGATTTTTATTTGGGTATTTTGGACCAAAAAGAGAGAAATTTTGATAGTGGAAAGACACCCGGGGTCGGACCTGAAGCCAAAACATGCTGACACGAAGAGGGTGTACACCGACACGATGCACACACAATAGTGGTGGAAAATTTTCCGGAGAAAATTTGTGGAGAAAAATAATGGAAATGCTCCCCTATAAATAGGGTGGAGGAATCCTAATTAGATAAGGATTATGAACGATTTAAATCCCACTTGATAAATCTCACATTAATTTAAATCTATCTAAAACCATTTCAAGAAAATCTAATCCAAATTTAGAACTAGATAAATCTCAACTTTAATTTAAAACTATTTAAAATCTTATCCAATAAAATCTACTCCCAATTTAGATTACAACAAATAAATTTAAAATATATTTTTATAAATGAAAAATAGTTTAAAATAATTTAAACTACTTGAAAATAATTCCAAATTTTTTTTCTAACAATAAACTTTTACAAAATATACATAAATTTATTTTCATGTATGTCGCACGTAAATAGTACAAATTATTTACCTAAATATTACTTTCAAAATTAGTACCTATGCTTGTATATCAACTAAAAATTATTTTTATAATAATAAAAATAAGTTTGGCAAATTCGGGACGACATATTTATATTCGAACAAATATAAAAAATATTTACCTTATATTATATCGAAACAAAATAGTTAATTCTATATTTATGAAAAATCTAATAATAAAACTTTATATAAATATAATTAAATACTTCGTATATACGTATTCGTACTCGTCGTATAAATTCCAAAATAAAAAATAATAAAAATCTATTGTAAAATTTAGGATATTTACAATCTACCCAACTTGCAAGAATTTTGTCCTCGAAATTAAGAAATAAGTAGGGTAGGGAGGGTTGAGAAGATAGATTGATTTTCTTATTACGATAACGCGATGGAGATAGAATGACGTATAACAAAAATGAGTAATTTTGAATAACTAGAAAAATAAAATGGAATAGTTTAGAAGACGATTGCATACTTGACATCCCAATCAGTGTCTAAATTCAATAACCACTAACATCAAAATGTGTAACTTCTAAATAGGTAACTTTCTAAATCTTTCAATAATGCTCACTAGTCTTCGAAGGTTTTAACATAGGTTATATCACATGATACCCCTTAATCGCAAAAGATAACAGTAGGATCAAAATATAAAGCGATATACTCTAGAGGGAGGTGAATAGAGTACGCAGAGAAATATTAGCTATTAAAAATTGTTAGTAGCAAGATCACAGAAATATATCACTGATATGAGAAAATAAAAGTAAAGTACAAAGAGCAAATGCAAACACGATGATATATACTGGTCTCCTTCCTGTGAGGACTAATCCAGTCAAGAGAACTCTAGCTCCCGGGTGAAATCCACTATGAAAAACTGCAAATTTTCATATGAAGTCCTTGCAACTTCTACAAACGCGAGCTTTGATCCGAAGCACTTGCCCAATTTTAATTGTGAAGTGTCTTACTTCTATCAATCCTCTTGATTACAATCACTCTGAACTTCTAGACCACACAACACTGGCAAATTTATTAGCAGATTATAACTGGCTTGGGATTTGAAAATAAAATCTTAGAAGGCTTTGGAAGATCGTAGTAAGCCTAGAGAGAAGAAATAAGAAAGTGAATTGGTGTGTTGAAATGGTAGACATTCTTCTTTATTTATAGGATTTCTAAATGAAGAATTCAAGCAAAATTCAGACAAAATTCAGACAGAAATCTATGAGAGAATCTCAGCAAATAGCCGTTGCATCCGTAACTGCGGGAAGACTGAGTTTAAAATCAAACGTTCCACTAACCAAATTTGGGCCGAATTCGGTTGGTCCAGAATGATTTGGGTTTGTAACTCATGTTTTGGGCTTTTGAAGCTTTTCAAGCAGTTAGAAATTGAGTTTTTTTTTGGACTAGTTTTTAGAACGAATGGATATTTTTGAAAACGTTTCTTGGGTATCCTATTTACCAGTACGACTCGGTTTATATTGTATTTCTAGACTCAGTAAAATATGAAAATACATTGATAATTGTTAATTAAAAATATAGATGTAATGACAAACACGGCTCCAAGTCTTGAACGGTAGTAGGCATAATCTGGAGCAGTTCGTTCAAGTACCCTTTTATATTGAGACTAGGTTTTACCAGTTATTAAATCCCGGTTCGACCATGACCAATAGGCCAACAATAACTACCTAATAATGCAATAAAGTTTATAGGCAGTTTATGATCTACAACAGTAGCTAAGAGATTATGCTAAGTATAAGTGCATACCAAAAGAGACAATAAATACGGAAATGAAAATGCATAATAATAATAGAAGAGTTTGAAATAATTAACTCAGCATCTCAAATAGTCACAGAAGTACATAAAAGAAAATAATACTATCTTGGAATGTAGGAACATTTTCAAGAATACATAGACATAAATAGAGTCTAACAAGATAAAATATAGACAAATAGAGTAACATCTAGATCAAGTCCTCATTATCGTCAACACGATCAACATCAGCAACATGTCTAGAAGGACCAGCCCCAGAAGTGCCAGCTTCATGAGATGGATGTGGAGTAGCACCAGAAACACGATACCAATCATAGGCATTACTGGGGTTGAAGTAGTAATGAACGACCTCATCGTCATAGAGGTATCCAGAAATAGTAGGATCTCGTGGAAGAGAACTGACATTCTGACCAGTCTGAGCGAAACACAGATCCGCAAAATAATTTGCAAGTGCCTGAAACCGACTGGCAATGCAGAACTCTTGTTCCCTCAATGTCTCGGTCACAAACGCTCGTAAAGAGTTGTGCTCATCCAGCTGAGCACGCCGCATATCATTCAAATGCTGATGGAGACCCTCAAATGACATAGGATAAGTCTGAGGTGGAGGAGGTGGTACAGTAGAAGGAGCAGGAGGGACAGATGCACTACGATAAGAGAGCTGCAGATGCTTGGGCTCAGAGTTATAAGCATAAGAGGACAAGTCAATCTCGAAATGCCAGAAGATTATAGGAAGGATCATCGAGTAGAGAAGATTCTTGTTCCTTTCGTGACACCTAGCCATCATCTAGATAATCGTCTTAGGGACGAAAAAGGGAATCCCATTACGAATGTGATAGAGACCAGACATTTCAAGACTAGTTACATCATTTTTTGAGGTAGATTTTGGTAGCATAGTGGAATAAACAATCCAATGTAACTCATTGAAGAACAAGTTCAAGTGTATAGTTTTGAACTTGCCGGGACGGACGGGATCAGGAGCACAAAGATGAGTCTTAAAGTTGTGTCATTTGGAAATTCAAAATTAGTGATATTGATAAGCGGCACACCTACGTTTGGTAGTTGTAGGATCATCGCTAAGTCTTTATCATTGAATTGAATATCAATGTCGGCAACACGGCTTTTCACAAGATAATTATTATCGACTAAAGTAAAATTAAAGTAAAATAGCCGAATTGTATTTGTGGTAATAGGAAATGAGTATGTAAATTGTGCAATCCCAAAGTTTCAAAGTAGGATTTGTGAGACGGAAAGATCGTCCACTTTATCAGTTCGCCAGGACAAATATTACGAATTAAAAAATCCGCATACCATAACATAGATTGTTCAAGAGTTTCAAAGAAAAACTCACTGAATGCCCTGTCGTCCGTTTGGACGGACGAAAAGTGAGATCCTTGGATAGGATCAGAAGATAAGGCTTCTTCACTAAACGTCTTCTTTCTCTTGAAAGGATTATTAATTCTAGGCATGATTTTTAATGAAAATAGGAAATATTTATGAAATTGAAAAGTTGAGAAACGGAGAGATAGAAGAGATTACACCTTCTCAAAATAGAGTATATGGTGGAAGAGGAGGAGATTCCACGCCCAAATCCAAAGTTTTGAAGCAAAAATCCAAAGGAGTAGAAAGGAATCAAAGATAGAAAATCTAGGGTTTGGGTGCTTTTCGCGGCTGTTGTGGTTCTGTTTGAAGAGGAGGAAGATGATAATAAAAGTGGGGCCATTCTGTTCTATTTAAAATACCCGATGCTAGCCGAGCTTGGGCCGAACCCGGACCAAATTTGGGCCCAGTTCGCCAAGAACTCTGCTGAGGTATTTTGAAAAAGAATGCCACTTTGTATTCATCATTCTTTTTCAATTATTTAATTCCAAGATTAGTAATTTTAGATTTCAATTAATATAATTAAAATTATTTTATGAATTAAATTTGTTACACAGAGACTGTCTCAGATTAGCTATAGGGGTACTGTCCTAGCTGACGGAGGTTCACAGGTGAATGCTTAAGTACCGTTTCACTTTTGCCATAGCCGTAGTGACAGACGAACCCTTTGTAGGCTTCTTTCAAAAATAGTTTTTACATATTAAAAAATAATTAATAAGATAAAATTAGTTAATATTATTGACATCTAAAATTCCTAACTACTGACGTAAATAATTAAATCGATGTTCCGCTAAAGATTTTATAAAGATGTCAGCCAATTGTTTCTCTATGTCTACATATTCTAAATTGATGTCTCCACTTGATGGTCTCTAAAAAAATGATGTCGAATCTTAATATGCTTAGTGCGAGAGTGACATACAGGATTCTTAGTAAACAACGTCCTGCGGCGATTTACTCAGCCTCAGTAGTCGAAAGAAAATGTGTATGTGTGTGTGCTAGTGTTGTCACAGAAAATGGGTATGTGTGTGTAGTTTAAATCAAAGTCTTCTAATATTTGCTTAATCCACAAATTAAATTTGTCAAAACAACATCCTGCGGCGATATACTCAGCCTTAGTAGTCGATAATGTGACATAATTTTACTTTTTTGCTAAACCAAGAGACTATAGCCTTACCTAGGAAATAACACGTACCACTAGTACTTTTTCTATCCATTTTGCATCCAACAAAATCAGCATTCGATTAACCGGTTAGGTCAAAGGACATGGTTTTGGGATACCATAAGCCAACAAAAGAAGTGCCTTTAAGGTATCGGAAGATACGCTTAACTATGCACATGTGTGATTCCTTAGGGTTTGCTTGAAATCTTGCACACAAGCAAACACTAAACATTATATTAGGACGACTAGCAATTAAGTAAAGTAAACTACCAATCATACCTCAACACTTACTTATGTCGACAGGTTTGCCTTGTTCATCTACATCGAGCTTAGTTGAAGTTACTATTAGAGTGCCAAGGGGTTTGACGGATTCCAGATCGAACTTCTTTAGCAAATCATTTGTGTATTTGGCTTGATTAATGAACGTCACATTGTTGGTTTGTTTGATTTGTAATCCAAGGAAAAATTTGATTTCTTCCATCATGCTCATCTTAAACTCATTCTGTATACACTTAGAGAATTCTTGACAGAGAGATTTATCAGTAGATCCAAAGATAATATCACCAACATAAATTTGGATTAAAAGAAGATTTTCATTTAAAGACTTTATAAATAGTGTAGTGTCAACCTTGCCTTTGAAAAACCACTATCAAGTAGAAAATAGCTTAGACGATCGTACCAAGCACAAGGGGCTTGTTTCAAACTATATAGGGCTTTCTTCAACTTGAATACATAATCAGGGTTTTTAATTCATTGAAACCTGGAGGTTGAGCTACATAAACTACTTCTTTTATAAAATCGTTAAGAAATTAGCACTTTACATCAATTTGAAAAAGTTTAAAGTTATAAAAATATGCAAATGCATATAACATGCAAATGGATTCTAATCTCGCAACTCGGGCATAGGTTTCATCATAGTCGATACCTTCCTCTTGGTTGTACTTGAGCTATGAGTTGAGCCTTGTTACGAGTGACTAAACCATTCTCATTTAATTTATTTCAGAATATCCAGCGGGTGCCAATGACCGGACGATCATTGGGCTTGGGAACAAGTTTTTAAACTTGATTACGTTCAAATTGGTTAGTTCCTCTTGCATAGCATCTAACCAATAGTTATCACTACATGATTCATCAATAGTCTTAGGTTCTAGCAGTGAAATAAATGCAACACAAGAAGCTATATCTCTGGTAGAGGAACGACTACTTACCCTCTCGGTGATCTCACCTATTAACAAGTCCTTGGGGTGGTCATCCATAAACTTTATCCTTTTTGGCAGACTTTTAAGGTATCTGGTTCTGGTTTCCGATTCTGTAGACGCCTTGCTTGGTGAACTTATATCTTCATCGTCGTCATCATTGATTGTCCTTTTGTTGAAGACTCGGTACCCTTTGCTTTTGGGCGCATAACCAAAAAAGTTACCCTCATCGGCCTTTTCGTCAAATTTACCTAAATTATCTTTATTATTAAGAATAAAACATTTACAATAAATAATTTTGAAATAAGTAACTGTGGGTGTTCTATCAAACCATAACTCATAAGGAGTCTTCTTCGATTTAGGTCGAATTAGAACCCTATTGAGAACATAACAGGCTATATTGAGAACTTCTGTCCAGAAATATTTAGGTAGACTAAACTAGTTTAACATTACTCTAGCCATTTCAGATAGAGTCCTATTTTTACGTTCCACAACTCAACTTTTTGGTGGAGTCCTAGGACAGGAGAACTCATGCAAATATCCGTGTGTGTCACAGAATTGCTCAAAATTTGCATTATCAAATTCGCCGCCATGATCACTTCGAATATGAGTGATCATGAATCCTTTCTCATTTTTAACTTTCTTACAAAATGTGACAAATTCAGATAATGCATCATTCTTGCGTGCGATAAAATATACCCACGTGTATCTAGTGAAGTCATATACTATTACAAATGCATATAATTTACCACCTAGGCTAGCAATTCTACTAGGCCCAAATAAATCTATATGCAGTAATTGTAGAGGTCTACTGGTACTTACTACATTTTTTGACTTAAAAGTGGATCGGGTATCTTTGTTCTTTTCACATTCACTACATACTGTATCCTTCTTGAAAACGATGTCTGGTAAGCCTCATACCAGTTTCTTCATGGATAATCTTGAAATTGTGTCCATGTTTGCATGACCGAGTCTTATGTGCCATAGTTGACTCTCATTGTTCTTGGCAAGTAAGCATCTACCTGCTTTGTTAGAATCTTCCAACAAATAGAAAATATATATGTTGTCTTCCCTAAAACCTACTACCAGTTGAGCTATCAACTATCGTACATTTGTCTTTGTCAAAGTTAATACCATAACCATGGTCAACTAAATGGCTTATGCTGAGTAGGTTATGTTTTAACTCAGTTACTAGACATACATCTTTAATCACAGGTTAGGGAGCCTTACCAATGTTGCTGACACCAACTATATACCCTTTGAAGTTATTATCGAAGGAGACATATCCTTCTTTCTTCTTCGACAATGTTGTGAATAAAGAAGCATCACCTGTCATGTGCCGTGAGTAACTACTGTCGAGGATCCACTTGCTTTTAGCATGAGTAGGGTGCTCCACCTACAAAAAAATTTACAGATAAAACTTTTGGTACCAATTTCTTGTAGGGTCCGAATATGTTAGTTTTTGGTATCCATGCACATATATTCAAATCAACTTTCTTACTCTACATACATGAGAAATATGACCAATGGTGCCACAATAGTGACATCTAACACGCTGAGTGTTAGGTGCAGTATGTTGTACATGATTGGTAGGTCTTGGACTTGTAGTAGATGCATATCGGTTAGTCTTCTTGGTCAAAGGTTTGGCTATGTTTGGTCTGACAGTATTGGGTTTGACTATGTTCTGATGTTTCGTTAATTAACACATGTTAGGGTAGGAAGCAACAACTTCAAGCTATTTTTCTAACCTAATTTCCAACTATTTGGAGGTGTCATAAAGTGTGTTATAGTCAGTTGTGAGTGCATCATTTTTTATTAGTACACAGTGATGGCTCTTATTCTCTTTGAGTAAATCTTTCTCAAGTTTAGCAATGGTCTTGTCTTTTTCTTCAGATGAACGTGTAGTCTCGTGTAGTTGTAGTTCGACAGAAGAAAGCTCACCTCACTAGGGTTTACACTATTTCTAACCTCAGCTAGTAAGTGTCACTCCCAGTTTTCAAGAACAAGGATATTTTGGTTATTTTTTTCTTTTTACAATATTTTTTGAATTTATTATATTATTTATGATATTGTTTTGGGGTTATTTGAGTCGGGTTCGAATTTCAACTCAATCCGACTTGTATCGGAGACCTGGGGTAGCTTTGACTCTATTGGGACCCACTTATTAGTTAGACATGGCCCACTAGGTTTTGTTAATTAGAGATTTTAAACTAGACTAATTTAGCCCCAAACCAAAACCTATTTTTAATTTAAACCAATAGGAGCTAGAGGGGGTTATTTTAGACTTTAGCAAATAGGGACAAACTTCCTATATTTGGCCGGCCATGAATAGGAGGGAATGAGTCACCTCTCATTTGTTATTATCCACAAATTTCTCTCTCTTATTCTTTCCCAAAATTTTGAGAGGAACCACCATTGATTTCATCTCCAAATCAATCATTTCTTCCACCAAATCTTCTTCATTTCTTCTCTACTCCATGAAGAGAGGGTGCTAGCCAAGTTTGGGGGGATTTGGCTTTGGTTCGTGTCCATTTGGAGATCCCTTCGTGTCGGTGTCGTATCGGAAGGAGTTCCCTTGGATTTCACCTCCCGGAAGGTAAAATCTCCCCTCTATTTCACTCCTACATGCATATAGGACTATTTTGAACCCATAGGAATGACCCCCATAGTTGTGTCTCCATTTGTGTCCATTTCGTGTCCATTTGGAGATATTAGGAGTGTCCTTGATGTGTTGTTGTGTCCATATGGGAAATCCCCAATTTTGGACACTTCTTGTGTTTGAGATATTGTGTGAATGACTTATTTTCTATTTAATCTCAGATTTTTATATGCTAGAATGTTGTTCTTCATGTATCATATAGTATCTTAATGTATCATTATATATATATATATATATATATATATATATATATATATATATATATATATATATATATATATATATATATATATATATATATATATATTACATGGTTATATATTTAAGTTTGTGTGTGTGTCTCTTTATATTTGAGAGTATGTATATACATGTATTGGTAAGAGGGTGTGTGTCTATTTTCATGTATCATATATAGATATATATTCTTCTATATATTATATTGAGTGTGTCTCTATATATGTGTGTGTGTGTGTGTGGATGCATATATATATGTGTGTGTGTGTGGATGTATATATATATATGTGGGGGTGTGTGTGGAGTTTAGAGAGAGTGTGATTTAGAGAGTGAGTTAGAGAGATAGATAGGGAGGAGTTGAGAGTGATTGAGGAATATAGAGAGTGAGATAGAGGGAGAGGGAGGAGGGGGAGTTGCTGCCATTGGCAGCAACATACTCAACAGTAGCAGCAGCAGTCCCCTATGGGGACTGCACAACAGCAGCAGCTACTTGGCTGCTGCCATAGCAGCAGCTTGAGGAGAGCTGCTTGCAGCAGCAGTAGCAGGACTTCTTTCCCCACTTTTTCTAGTTCATTCAACCCATAAATCCATTAATTCATGCATCCATTCAGCTATCCATTCATCCATCCATTCAGCCATCCAGACATTCCCCTATTCTCCATTCATTCATCCATAACATTCACTCATTACAGTATTCACAAAATCAGTCCATCCATTCCCTCAATACAATTTCAGTCCACTTCATTACATATAAATCTATTTTTCCATCCATTCATTCATGCATTCAGTCATTCTTCCATCCATTCATTCATACATTCAGTCATCCTCCCATTACACATTCATTCATTCCATATATTCAGTCCAATATGTGGACTTTGCCAATAGCCCATAACCCTATTTCACATACATATCAGCCCTCCCATTTTAATTCAGCCTAATATCAGTCCATGTATATATATACAGTCCAACCATTCAATTTATTCATCCATATCATTCCCATATATCCACATCTTTTCCATATCCATAAAATCCATTCCATCCTCCATGAATCCACCTATCCATTTCACTACTTTACATCCACAAAAATATCATTACATATCATAGCCCCTTGAGTATTGAGTGATACCTTGTGAGTTTGTGTTGTGTGTGAGTTAGTGTGTGTTTGAGTGTGGGTAAGGTTAAGATACTATATTAAGGATAAGGTATTTGTGTTAGAAGATATGTTAGTTGAGATATGGTATTGTATTAGAGTCGGGTTGTAGGCTTGTTAGAGTTAGTATTAGAAGTTTGTATTAGAGTTAGAAGGGAGTGGTATCGTAGGATACCAAGTTGGTATCTTAAGGTAAATAGGATTTAACTTATTTGAGTTAAGGTATTGAGATACTTCAAGATAAGAAGTTAGAGTATCAAGATACCATGGCATGGTATCGAGATACGAGGGCATGGTATTAGGATACCATGTTGAGGTAGAAAAGTGCCTAGAAACTAAGGTAGAGGCTTGGTAGTGGGTTTACCTTGGTAAGGGTAATAGGGTAAGTTAAGATAATTACCTATAACTAAGGTATGTGATTTTAAGGCTTAAGATATAAGTAGAATTTGGTTCCCTTGGTTGGTAATGGTCTGGATTAGTACTCTTAGACTAGTTTGGACCTCGGTTGGCCGTTTTGACCAAAAGTCAACGAAAGTCAACCGAAAGTCAAACTTAGCCTAAAAGTGGCTAGAATTGACCCAAAACCAAACTAGAGTTGACCAGTTGACTGAAAGTCAACTTTTAGTCAACATTAGACTAATTTGACCTAGGGTTGACCTAGAGTTGACCAGGGTTGACCAGTTGATCAAAAGTCAACTGTAAGTCAACCTTTGACCCATATTGACCTAGTTTGACTTGGATTGACTTCCTGTGACCTTGTTTATTCTAGTTTGGCTCAGTATGACCTAGTGTGACCTAGTTTAGCCTGATGTGACCTAGTTTAACCTAGTTTTGGCTTATACTTGTATATCATGACTAGATTAGCTTTTCTTTCATTATTAAACCCTGTTTGGACTTATGGTATCTCATCTTTAGGTCTGTGATTACTCTAAGCATCTGTTCACCTTATCAGCTCAGGACCATAGGCGAGTACATTCACTGATAGTTTTCATTGTCTTGATATCTGCTATATCCGATTCAGTTGTAGTATCTTACTTGATTCCTAACACGATGGTTCACGGACTATTATATGTTGGATCCTGTCATGAGATGTTGTTCCTGGATTATTTGGTATATTGGTATATGACTCGACTTCTTACTTGTACTCGTATAGACATGGACTTGAGAGCGTGTAAAACCCCTAAATTTCTACTATATTTTTAGTACTGATTTTTTATTATACAACGCATAGCCGCATTGTACGTCGCGTGAGAATTTACGTTTTTCGTATTTACTCGTCTAGTGCGAATATGTGCGAGGTACATATTTTTAGAAAAATAGTTTTTATTTTATTATCGGTGATGGTTTCAAAAAATATATATAATAATTGTTTTTATTAAAAGTTGTGAAAAGTGTCTATCGAGGTTGCCAAACTTATTATTTTAATTATTTATAAAAGGCTATCTTATTTTAATGGTAATTTAGAAAACTAGATTTATGTGAATATTCTAATCAACTAAAACACAAGAAAATTATTTCATGTACATTTTCAAAAATTAATTTTTATTATTTATAATAAATTATTTAGCAAAAAGGTATTTTAAATATTTGAATATTTAAGTTTATTTTTGAATTTTTTTTAAAGATATTTCATATTACTAATTAAAATATTTATTCTTATTTTCGAAATTATTATGCTATTTAAATAAAAAGGTAGTGTAAATTTTTCTCCTATTAATACTTAAATATTTATTATTATTTTTGAAATTAATTTTTATATCAATTCTATAAAAAGATATTCTTGGATTTATTTATGATAAATTAAATGGTGATTAGATTTATTGATTTAAATTAAATAGTTTAATTTAAATGTGTTATTTATCTATATTTAAATTGGATTTGGATTAGATTTAGATATGAATGTATTGGTTTAAATTTAATAATAAAATTATCTATTTGGGTTTTAAAAATCTCAATCCTTATCCAACTAGGAATTTCCACATCCTATAAATAGGCAGGTACTCCTCCATAAATTCTTCACATCCACCAAATTTTCACCAGATGATGTGCATCGTGTCCGTGTTCGTGCCCATCCTTTTTTCCTTATACTATTTTCTTTTGTACATATACACTTTTTACTCCGTGTCCGACAACCCCAGACACCGACACTTTCCCGTGTCACGCAAGACACAACCCGACACGCCAAAACATTATCCTAATTTCCACATTGTCGTCCCTCCCCTCGCTACACCCCCGACCCAGCCATGACCACCCCTGGATCTCGGCCACCACCAGAATCGCCAACCAATCTCTCTAAGTCCGGCAGCCCCGACTCCAACTGTCACCACAACCGTTACCAACACCCCTCTTTGCCAATCGATGGAGCTGAACCGACCATCACCATTAAAGCCGTACACCACCACTGCCTAGGCCAGTGCCAATCACCTCCAAACCACCCGTTCCTCGGTGCCCCTACAGGAAAACCACGCTGCAGCGCCTCCCCACATCCCCATGACCACCATGGCCGTATCATCCATCACCACCACGTCGCCAGAATCTCCATCCCGCCACCACAACTGAACACCACCACCGGCATCCTCGTCTCCCCGACCGAGACCCAAAAATCACGACTTCCGGCCAACCTCCCCCAAACCCACCAAAACGTTCGACCACTGCGGCAGCCACCAACAGCCCAAACCCCCACACTGTCGGAACCAAAAATAAATAAAGTAAAAGAAAATAAAATAACCACTACCGCCATCTCACCTGAAATCGCATTAGCCAATCCCTACCAGTGTCTGCCGTCCTCCGTGCAAAGCCACCGCGGCGTCCAATCTCCGACCCGCACCGTGCACACCAACCCCCGTCTCTGCCGCTGCATCCCGAAGCAGCCACCAGCGTGCCTGCCACCGTGCGCTGGAGCGGCACCACGCTAACGCCGCGCGTGCACCGCTCTCCGCCGTACCGTTCTTCCGCGGCCGCATCTCCGCCGCCTTTCCCCTCCGGTGTCGTAGCCCGGCCACCCGCCGACGCATTTTCGCCCAGCCGCCCTCCACTTCCGGCCACCGAATCCTCGCCCAGGCAGTAGCCCTCCGTCGGATCCGAACCTTTCTGCCCAGCAGTACCCAGCCCTCGGCTCGTCCCTCGCCGCCCGACTTCCCTCTTCCTCGTCTCAAACTCCTCCCGAGCACCCATCGCTCCTTTTTCTCTCTCCGATGTCACTCTCCTCCCGCTCGCTCAGCTCACCCCTCTTCCTCCTCTCTTTCACTCCCTTCTGTTCCTCTCTGTTATTCACTGTTTTCCTCCTCTTTTAAATGTTTCGCTGGCTTCAGAGAACAATTTGTTCTCAATTTTGTTTTTTTGTTTTAATTTTGTGTATTGCTGTTCCCTTCTGTTCTCTCTCTCGAAGAGAGAGGAGAACAACAGACCCCGCTGCTGCTATCTTGTGTTTTTTTAACAAGTATTTTATTCTTTTTATTATTAGCCATAAATTTTGTTTTCTTTGAGAAGTATGTATTACTATACTAGACTGTATTGAAGAAATTATATATATATATACGCAAATTATTGTTTTCATCTGTATATTAATACTATGGTTATTAAAATTATCATTATCTTAAGATTTTTGATATTCATAAATGTTTAACATTCAAAAGTATAAATAAAGTACTAGGCTTGACCCTATGTTAAATATAGGGTTTTGAGCTAAATATTTAGTTAACCGTATTAGATTTTTAGTTTAAATATTTTCTAGATTCTACCAAGTTATTAAATATATTTATAAGCAAGTTATGTTTAGCCATAAAACCGGTTCTCCGTATTTTCATATTTAACCTAAAAATATTTGATGTTGTTTCCAAATTATTAGAAACTATTTCAAGTATTACGTAAAATATTTTTACTAATAAAATATAGTTTTCAAGTATTATAAATAGTTTTCTTAAATTATATATATATATATTACTTATCATATTTTCTTGATTACCCTCATGTCCATAACTAATCTCATTCTTCCTATCCCCTCGCCAATTCCATAAGTCTTCTTACCGAACCTAACTAATCTGACTATTTCGGGACCCGATGGAACAATCTGTGCCATTATTGGAGGCTATTTTGCGCAGTTGTATCACCGAAGCCATATGATGTGCCACCATGAGCATCGCACCACGCCAGGAGTCACTATCAGGCAAGACACCTTGTCTTTACTGTTTAATTTCTTGCTCAATATCATGCATGTTTTATTTCTTATAAGCTGTTCTTTCAAAACCATATATAGTTGCAAATTATTATACTTTAATTTTCTTTATGCACTTAGCCTAGAGTTAAGGAACACCTTTGTTTATGCCGCATTCATTGGCCCGACACATGTGTGCCACGATGTTACGTATCTTATATAGATGCGAACTTGCGTACCGACCGTACATCAGTGCGTATAGGACGAGCGTTAGGATATAACCGCTATTATAATTGCCTAGAAGACTTAGTAGTTATTAGAAATATCGTGGTGTGGATTCAGCACGAGTAGTGCATGGGGAGGGGGAAGACAGTTATTAGGCGCAGGGGCTTTCACACATTTACTTTTCTCTAGCTGCCATTTGTGACTCAGCCGAGAGCTAGTGCGCCGTGCATTTATTTACTTTTCTTTAGATGCCACTAGTGCTTCGGTTGAAACACAAATGTGCCGTGCATTTACCTTTCTCTAGCTGTCGTTAGTGACTCACCCAAGAGCTAGTGGCCGTGCATTTATTTTCCTCTAGATGCCCCTTAGCTCTCACCCGAGTGCTAATGGGCCATGTATTTAATTTTCTCTAGATGCCACTAGTGCCTTGGTTGAAATGCTAATGCGCCGTGTTTCTAGTCTCGGAAGCCCTTGTGTGGAACGTTGTCTTCAAAATACATTTTCACATAGAATGGTTAAGGACCTTTATTTATGTAGTCACATATACTTTTCTGTTATGTTTTATTTATTCAGTTATTGGCATGATATTATGTGTCTTGTTACGTCCCTCTGAGGACCTGGTTATCTTGCCAGGTGTGTGCTCTTGTCTTTCGCAGGTGTTCTAGTTCTAGCCGTGATCATCGCTATTTCTTCGAGGATGATTGCACTTGGATCATCTTCGCTTCGCTCGCCAAACTCATTTCATTTCATGTATTTCTTTCTTTACCTGTTGGTAGTGGATTTGTCTCCGCCCAACATATTGTATCAAGACAATTCATTATCATTGTATGATATCTTTTATTCATTTATTTCTGTGTGGATGAAATTAGTTATGGTTCTACTGTATTTTACAGCTTACGTATATTTATTATATGGCTAGCATGTCTACGTTTCTAGTCCTACGTATTTTGGGACTGGGGTGTTACATATTTTTGTGGTAGCCCATGCAGGTCGAGATAAATTGTTTGGTTACTTTACCGTACTAAGCAAACCTGCGTATAGGATTAGAGTCTAGGATCTCATCCATATACTTGACCGCCTTCTCGCTTGACTCCTCGAGTTGCATCTTTCTTGATTCCTTCTATCGTGATTCGTGCCCTTCTTTCGTGTTTGATAGAGATTAATAAGGTAACCAATACTAGATGAACATGACCCATTGTCCTATCACCCTACTAGTTTAACTCTTGTAAGTTGGGTAGAATGACTTACGACCTAACCTTCCTTGTGACCTTAACCAAGTAGAAAGTAGGACGACTGTATAAGCACAAACATAAGACATTACTAGGTTCTTAAGAAGTTTGAACTAGTTCCACTTCTTTCAATATTAATCGTGCCTATGTTTTTACTATTTTTGACTATCCTATGCTGCTAGTTTAGCTTAAGTTTTGCAAGCTTATTCCCTTATCGAGCTTGATCATGACATGTTTTATTGGGTGCGCACCCACTAACATATTGTCTAATCAGAACCGGTGCATGATGGTCTGATCAACCTATTGAACTTTGGTTCGCTTTTATTTGTTGTTCTACGTGGATGGGGACATAGCTAAACTTGTCATCTAGAGTCCCATCCGCGACAATTTTGGCAATTCTTTTTGAATTACTCACTCGCCTTTGAACCACATATTGGTATTCGAAAACAACTTCCTTGGACTCATATTGGTTTTCGTCTTTCACTTATTTAGACGAAGACTCGTACTTAATAGATAGACCCAAAGTATCACCTTAGTTACCCCACCATCTATTGCCAAGATAGTTAGCCATGGACCAACCCAGATGACTCCAATCTCGTCTCAAGTTACAGGACATTTCCTTCAACTCTCAATCTATTATCATGACTTTCTAAATTGTTTAAAACTTAGGAAGGATTAGAACCATTTCCCTTAACCATCCTTCTAATAACCTAGACGAGTATCTTCTCCCAAGGAAATCACCTATCCTTAATCTCAAATCAAATTACCACCCCTTATTGACCGTTAATCTTTGTCTCTTTTTCTGTTAACACGCGACCATCAATTACTTCCTAAATTAAATTCGTGATTTATTTCCGTAGTTATCGAAATCACGTCGTAATTTGATTGTTCCTCATTGATATACCCTTGTACCCTCTCAACCCCCGTACTTATTTTTAATTTCGAGGACAAAATTCTTGTAAGTTGGATAGGTTGTAAAAACCCTAAATTTCTACTATATTTTTAGTACTGATTTTTTTATTATACATCGCATAGCCATATTGTACGTCGTGCGAGAATTTACGTTTTTTGTATTTACTCGTCTAGTGCGAATATGTGCGAGGTACATATTTTTAGAAAAATGGTTTTTATTTTATTATCGGTGATGGTTTCAAAATATATATATATATATATAATAATTATTTTTATTAAAAGTTGTGAAAAGTATCTATCGAGGTTGTCAAACTTATTATTTTAATTATTTATAAAGGCTATCTTATTTTAATGGTAATTTAGAAAACTAGATTTATGTGAATATTCTAATCAACCAACACACAAAAAAATTATTTCATGTACATTTTCAAAAATTAATTTTTATTATTTGTAATAAATTATTTAGCAAAAAGGTATTTTAAATATTTGAATATTTAAGTTCATTTTTGAATTTTTTTAAAAGATATTTCATATTACTATTTAAAATATTTATTCTCATTTTCGAAATTATTATGCTATTTAAATAAAAAGGTAGTGTAAATTTTTTTTCCTATTAATACTTAAATATTTATTATCATTTTTGAAATTAATTATTATATAAATTCTATAAAAAGATATTCTTGGATTTATTTATGATAAATTAAATGGTGATTAGATTTATTGATTTAAATTAAATAGTTTAATTTAAATGTGTTATTTATCTATATTTAAATTGGATTTGGATTAGATTTAGATATAAATGTATTGGTTTAAATTTAATAGTAAAATTATTTATTTGGGCTTTAAAAATCTTAATCCTTATCCAACTGGGAATTCCCACATCCTATAAATAGGCAGGTACTCCTCCATAAATTTCTCACATCTACCAAATTTCCAGCAGATAATGTGCATCGTGTCCATGTCCATGCCCATCCTTTTTTCATTCTACTATTTTCTTTTGTACATATGCACTTTTTACTCCGTGTCCGACAACCCCAGACACCGACACTTTCTCGTGTCACGCAAGACACAACTCGACACGCCAAAACATTATCCTAATTTCCACATTGCCGTCCCTCCCCTCGCTACACCCCCGACCCAGCCATGACCACCCCTGGACCTCGATCGGCTACCTCCAGAATCGCCAACCAATCTCTCAAAGTCCGACAGCCCCAACTCCAACTGTCAACACAACCATTACCAACACCCCTCTTCGCCAATCGATGGAGCTGAACTGACCATCACCATTAAAACCGTACACTACTACTGCCTAGGCCAGTGCCAATCACCCCCAAACCACCCATTCCTCGGCGCCCCTACAGGAAAACCACGCTGCAGCGCCTCCCCGCATCCCCATGACCACCATGGCCGCATCACCCATCACCACCACGTCGCAAGCATCTCCATCCCACCACCACAACCGAACACCACCATCGACATCCTCGTCTCCCCGACCGAGACCCAAAAATCACGACTTCCGACCAACCTCCCCCAAACCTACCAAAATATCCGACCATCGCGGCAGCCACCAACAGCCCAAACCCCCACACTGTCGGAACCAAAAATAAATAAAATAAAAGAAAATAAAATAACCACTACCGCCATCTCACCTGAATCCGCATCCGTCGATCTCGACCCGTGTCCGCCTTCCTCCGTGTAAAGCCACCGCGGCGTCCAGTCTCCGACCCCCACCGCGCACACCAGCCCCCGTCTTTGCCGCTGCATCCCGAAGCAGCCACTGGCGTGTCCGCCACCATGCGCTGGAGCGGCACCACGCCAACGCCGTGCGTGCACTGCTTTCCGCCGTGCCGTTCTCCCGCGGCCGCATCTCCGTCGCCTTTCCTCTCCGCTGCGGTAGTCCGGCCACCCGTCGACGCATTTTCGTCCAGCCGCCCTCCACTTCCGGCCAACGAATCCTTGCCCAGGCAGTAGCCCTCCGCCGGACCCGAACCTTTCCGCCCAGCAGTGCCCGGCCCTCGGCTCGTCGCTCGCCGCCCGACTTCCCTCTTCCTCGCCTCAAACTCCTTCCGAGCACCCATCGCTCCTTTTTCTCTCCCCGAGCTCACTCTCCTCCCGCTCGCTCAACTCACCCCTCTCCCTCCTCTCTTTCACTCCTTTCTGTTCCTCTCTGTTATTCACTGTTTTCTCCCTCTTTTAAATGTTTTGTTAGCTTCAGAGAAGAATTTGTTCTCAATTTTGTTTTTTGTTTTAATTTTGTGTATTGCTGTTCCCTTCTGTTCTCTCTCTCGAAGAGAGAAGAGAACAGCAGACCCCGCTGCCGCTATCTTGTGTTTTTTTAACAAGTATTCTATTATTTTTATTATTAGCCATAAATTTTGTTTTCTTTGAGAAGTATGTATTACTATACTAGACTGTATTGAAGAAATTATATATATATATATATATATATATATATATATATATATATATATATATATATATACGCAAATTATTGTTTTATCTGTATATTAATACTATGGTTATTAAAATTATCATTATCTTAAGATTTTTGATATTCATAAATGTTTAACATTCAAAAATATAAATAAAGTACTAGGCTTGACCCTATGTTAAATATAGGTTTTTGACCTAAATTTTTAGTTAGCCGTATTAGATTTTTAGTTTAAATATTTTCTAGATTCTACCAAGTTATTAAATATATTTATAAGCAAGTTATGTTTAGCCATAAAACCGGTTCTCCGTATTTTCATATTTAACCTAAAAATATTTGACGTTGTTTCCAAAATATTAGAAACTATTTCAAGTATTACGTAAAATATTTTTACTAATAAAAATATAGTTTTCAAGTATTATAAATAGTTTTCTAAAATTATATATATATATTACTTATCATATTTCCTTGATTACCCTCATGTCCATAACTAATCTCATTCTTCCTATCCCCTCGCCAATTCCATACGTCTTCTTATCGAACCTAACTAATCTGACTATTTCGGGACCCGATGGAACAATCTGTGCCATTATTGGAGGCTATTTTGCGCAGTTGTATCACCGAAGCCATATGATGTGCCACCATGAGCATCGCACCACGCCAGGAGTCACTATCAGGCAAGACACCTTGCCTTTACTGTTTAATTTCTTGCTCAATATCAAGCTTGTTTTATTTCTTATAAGTTTTCTTTCAAAACCATATATAGTTGCAAATTATTATACTTTAGTTTTCTTTATGCACTTAGCCTAGAGTTAAGGGACCACCTTTGTTTGTGCCACATTCATTGGCCCGACACATGTGTGCCACGATATCACGTGTCTTATATAGATACGGACTTGCGTACCGACCGTACATCGGTGCGTACAAGACGAGCGTTAGGATATAACCGCTAATATAATTGCCTAGAAGACTTAGCGGTTATTAGAAATATCGTGGTGTGGATTCAGCACGAGTAGTACATGGGGAGGGGAAAGACAGTTATTAGGCGCAGGGGCTTTCACACATTTACTTTTCTCTAGCTGTCATTTGTGACTCAGCCGAGAGCTAGTGCGTCGTACATTTATTTACTTTCCTTTAGATGCCACTAGTGTCTCAGTTGAAACACAAATGTACCGTGTATTTACCTTCCTCTAGCTGTCGTTAGTGACTCACCCAAGAGCTAGTGGCCGTGCATTTATTTTCCTCTAGATGCCCCTCAGCTCTCACCCGAGTGCTAATGTGTCGTGTATTTACTTTTCGCTAGATGCCACAAGTGCCTTGGTTGAAACGCTAACGCGCCGTGTTTTTAGTCTCGGAAGCCCTTGTGTGGAACGTTGTCTTCAAAATACATTTTCACATAGAAAGGTTAAGGACCTTTATTTGTGTAGTCACATATACTTTTCTGTTGTTCTTTATTTATGCAGTTATTGGCATGATATTATGTGTCTTGTTACGTCCCTCTGAGGATCTGGTTTTCTCGCTAGGTGTGTGCTCTTGTCTTTCGTAGGTGTTCTAGCTCTAGCCGTGATCATCGCTATTTCTTCGAGGATGATTGCACTTGGATCGTCTTCGCTTCGCTCGCCAAACTCATGTCATTTCCATGTATTTTTTTCCTTACTTGTTGGTAGTGGTTTTGTCTCCGCCCAACATATTGTATCATATTATATGATATCTTTTATTTATTTATTTCTGTGTAGATGAGATTAGTTATGGTTCTACTGCATTTTACAGCTTACGTATATTTATTATACGGCTGGCATGTCTACATTCCTAGTCCTACGTATTTTGGGACTGGGGCGTTACAGAGCGGTCTGGCTCCCTGCTTTTGAGTCCCATATCATGACGTGTCATGTCCGGATCCATTATACTATTCGAGGATGGGGAGTTATTAGTGGTTGTGTGATCAAAATCACTACTTGTTCTTCACACTTGTACTTGTTACTTGTTCATAGCTATACCCTTGCCTCACGACGGGTAAAGCCTGACCCTACTTGTTCATAGCTTTCCATGGTGGCCGGCCTGATCCTGTTCCGTTGTACACTTGTTCATAGCCGGTTAGATGGAAAGCCTGATCATGTTTCCCAAGCCGATCACATTACGCACTAATAATTCATGGCACATTTTATATTTGTTCTACTACATCATATATCCTACTCAGTTCTACATTCAATAATTTTCTCACCATGTTATGATATTCAGTATTCACATGTTCCACATGATCTTATGCTAAACCTTGATTAGTGGCTAAGTTCTATTCGGGAGAAGGGTTACAATCCGGGTCCTTACTTGGTTTACGGGTTGTAGCTCGGCTTTCGAATAGCTCCCAAGTCATCCTATATCTTTGTCTTATATTTCATTATACTGTCTCTTATAGAATTTGTCAATTCATATGGAACTGCTGTTAGTGTTTGTACTTGCTCATTTTCCTGACAGGATAACGTTGATATATTACAGATGATTCTGAGGCAGACTGCTCGACCTACTATGGGATCGAGATAGATGGAGACTTAGGCCAGGATTGTGTCCTGATAGTTGAGCCACTAGACTTGGCACACCCAGAGTAGTATAGCTTAGTTTGGATTTCCTGGACTGTGATCCAGTTAGTGCATTCAGACTGTAGTATTCTATATTATATTTTGTGACTCTGTGATGTTGTTTATATCTCTGAGCTGTGTTGGATCCTGAACTCATTTTCTATTTTTACTTCTATCACATTTCTATTTCGTGCTATCTATCCTAGTTTTTATCTTGTGATTGAGTTATGCCATATTATACCTCCGTACGAAGATGACAGGTACCCTTATACTGTTTAGTTGTAGTATTTACAGACGGCTTATACAGCGTTCTACCGTCGATTTTGCAACGTAGGCTGGACGTACCCACGTGCTCGTGCCCCTAATCAGGGTGCGGGTTGTGACAGTAAGTCGGTAAGTCTTCCTATTTCACCTAACTGTTCAAAGGTAAAATCATCATATGTATCAAATAGGGTGTTTGAGTTTACCTGAGCATATGCCATCAAGCATATATTTACAGGCGTCGTCCGATTGTTCATCTTCTAAGTCGTTAGCTTTGCTTTTATTCCAAATGCTTGTGTTGGCATATCTTCTAGAAGTAAATTTCTTCAAGTAAATCTTTTTATACTTGTTGCCTTTCCTGGTTGATGATGATGTTGTCGGATAGTCTTTTTTGATATGTTCCTTCTTCTTACAATCGTACCAGATTGGATCTTCTTCATTGTTGCTGTTGTTGCTATTGTGTTCCTTAATTCTTTGGTTGAATCTCATGAACTTCTTGAACTTCTTAACTTGGAGAGCTTGATCTTCAGTGTCGAAATTACTGTCATCGGAATCTTCTTCGACAGTTCTTCAGTATTAAGCTTTAAGGGCGATTAATTTTTCCTTTGGTACAGCGTCTTCAAAGTCTTAAAGTTCCAGCTCGTAAGTGAGTAGCTTTCCCATGAGCGTTTCAGGAGACAAGGTAGTAAGGTTGTTTCCTTCAATGACTGTTGTAGCCTTCGAAATCTAGTTCTTTGTGAGTGCTCGCAGCACCTTGTGAATCTTCTCATGGTTATTGTATTCCTTGCCTAGGAAGGACAAAGGATTTACAATATCTAGAAATCTTGTGAACGTTTATGTAACGTATTCGTTTGGCTTCATCTTGAATGCATCATATTCTGGAGTAAGTCTACTGATCATGGACTCCTTGACTTGCATCGTGCCTTCATGAGTAACTTCGAGAAGTTTTTATACTTCATTGGATGTTGTCCATGTAGACACCCTTTTGAATTCAGTCCTGTCTAAAGCACAAAATAAGACATTAATAGCACGTGCATCAAGACTGGCTTATTTCTTTTCACAGTCAGTATACTTGTCATGTGCTTTTTCAAACATATTTCCATCATAAGAACACGGGAGGCTTTGTATAGCGATCGACTACAATAGACCATAGTTCAAAATCTAGATATTTCAAAAAGAAAGTCATACGTGTTTTCTAGTAAGTATAATTGGTACCATCAAATAGTGGGGGCTTGTTTGTGGCTTGGCCTTCACTTGTGAATTTCACAGTTGCCATATGTGATATAGTGATCTACGTAATAGCAGTTAAATTAAAGAAAAATAATAAAAATATTACCTTGCTTTACCTGTAGAACCCCGCTCTGATACCAATTGTAGGATCGAAATGTAAAGAGATATACGCTAGGGGTGAATAGAATAGGCAGCCAGCTATTAAAAATTGTTAGGAGCAAGATCACAGAAATATATCACAGAGATGAAAAGTAAAAGTAAAGTGCAAAGATGAAACGCAAATACGGTGATGTATAATGGTCTCCCTCTTGTGGGGACTAATCCAGTCAAGAGAACTCTATCTCCCGGTTGAAATCCACTATGGAAAACCATAAGTTTTCATACGAAGTCCTTGCAACTTCTATAAATATGAGCTTTAATCCGAAGCACTCGGGCAACTTCAATTGTGAAGTTTCTTACATCTATCAAGCCTCTTGATTATAATAACTTTGAACTTCTAGACCGTATTTCACTGGAAAATTTATTCGAGGATTATAACTGGCTTGAGATTTGAAAATGAAAGATTAGAAAGCTTTGGAAGATCGTAGTAAGCTTAGAGAGAAGAGATAAGAAAGTGAATTGGTGTGTTGAAATGGTAGAAATTCTTCTCTATTTATAGGATTTTCATAGGAAGAATTCGGGCAGAATTCGGACAGAATTCTATGAGAGAATCTCGGCAAATAGTCGTTGCATGTGTAATTGCGGTAAGACTGAGTTTAAAATCAAACGTTCTACTAACCGAACTCTGGC
Source organism: Iris pallida (assembly GCA_029216955.1). Classification (NCBI taxonomy): domain Eukaryota; kingdom Viridiplantae; phylum Streptophyta; class Magnoliopsida; order Asparagales; family Iridaceae; genus Iris; species Iris pallida. The sequence goes on along the minus strand of JANAVB010011600.1, from coordinate 650,225 downwards.
CAAATTCGGAGTGAATTTGCTCGGAATTCTGTTGGTCCAGAATAATTTGGGTTTTGGTTTGCAACTTAGGTTTTGGGCTTTTGAAGCTTTTCAAGCAGTTAGGAATTGGGTTTTTGGTTTTGGACTTGTTTTCAAAATGAATGGATATTTTTGAAAATGTTTCTTGGGTAGCCTATTTGTCAGTACGACTCGGTTTATATTTTATTCCTAGACTTAATAAAATATGAAAATATATTGATAATTGAAAATATAGACGCAATGACAAACACGGCTCCAAGTCTTGAACGGTAGTAGGCATAATCTGGAACAGTTCATCCAAGTACCCCTTCTATCGAGACAGGGTTTTATCAGTTATTAAAATCCGGTTCGACCATGTCCAATGGGCCAACAATAACTACCTAATAATGCAATTGTCTTATGGGATTCTTACGTATTACTACCCATATATCTATCTTCCTTCAAGCACGAGGGTTTGTCTTTCCGAAATATGTGAAGGCGTAAGACAATAAAGAGTTCAAGAAGGACGTGATCGAATACAAATGCGGGGTTCAAAGACAATTGAATAGTTTAAAAGAGAGTTGCCAAGGCAGTTACAGATGAGATCCTATTTTGGTTAGATTCCTATTTAATGGCTTATATAAGTACAATTATGTAACCAATATGATATGATCGGACTTGTCTAGAGGGCAAGTATAAGTCTAATAAGCTAAGTTAACTATATCTCAATCTACGTAGAATAGTTATATGAAGAGCGAACCAGGTGTACTAAGGTTGATCAGACCTTAATACACTAATTCTATTAAGATAATATGTTAGTGGGCATCTCCAATATAACATATGTCCTGAACAAGCTCGATAAAAGAATAAGCTTGTAAAACTAGATTATGATAGCAGCATTAGTCAAGATAGTCAAATGTATGTGAGATGGTGAAAGAAAGTATAAATAGCTCAAGTTCCTTAAAAATATAAGATTCATTCGGTGTTTGTGCCTCTATAGTTGTCCTAATATATTCTTTTCTAAGGCTTTTGTCGACCAACTGGGTTAGGAACCTCTAAACTCTATAGATTAGGTAAACCTATAGTGTCATTCAATTATACCTCATTAATGGGTCATAATGACAAAGGGGATGTTAGGTTATGAGAAACACTACCCAACTTACAAGATTTCAACTAAAGTGTAATTGAACAATGGAGCATATATACCAAGTAATAACCTCTATATAAGCACGAGAAAAAAGACTTACGGTAGAAAAGTAATCAAGCGAGATGCAATTCAAGGTCGTCAAACGAGAGTTTGAAAATGGAATCAATGAAGGAGATCAAGTATGTGGATGAGATCCTAGATTCAAATCCTATATGCTGGCTTGATTGGTACATTTATGTAACCAAACAATTTATTCGTTGACCTGCAAGGTCGACCATAAAAACATGTAACGTCCCAATTCTGAAATATGTTGGACTAGGTACGTAAACATGCTAGCCATATAAAATATATGTAAGCTGTAAATGTAGTATAATCATGGCTAAATAATCGCATCCACAAAATAAGGAAATAAAGATATTATAAAAAATGTATTGTCATTGTATAAGTTGCTGGGTGGAGACAAATCTATTACCAACATGAAACTAGAAAGAATGAAATAACAAAACTAGGAAGATAAGTAGCAAGCGTGATCAAAGAACATGTCCTCTTTGATAAGAAGGAGAAGATAACGATCATGGCAGAAACTCCTGTAGAAGTTCAAAAAAATATACACACCTAGAGAGATCACCAGGTCCTCAAAGGGACGTAACAAGATACATAAGAACATTTCTATTATAATAGTAATTAACCTGTACGAAAAGACAAAAATATAAAATATGTAACAATCAATAAAGACGTCTCAATATCTTAACGCCATGGGACGCTACCGATCTCGAGACAAAAGATAAATCTCTACTACCGTAATGCCATGGGACACTCCCGGTCCTAAAGAGGGAATAACAAGTCGATAATAAATCTTTATACCGTAACACCATGGGACGCTCCTAGTCCTAAAGATAAGAAAGGCCAATGTCTAACAATCGCGCACACCTACAGGTCAAGTCAAGTCAAACTCAAGGGTGAAGGTAGAAGACTAATCAATGTCGTCACAATACTCAAATGAAACAAACAGTGACACATGAATAACAAAAAAGGAATGTGCAAGCAAAGTAATAAAATTAGCAATAACATGAACATAAGCGACATGTAATCAAGTATGACTTAAGATAAATAATAGTATAGAAATGCATGAAAATAAACTATATAATGTGGCAAGGTATATGTAAAACCCCTAAATTTCTACTATAGTTTTTTTATAAATTTGGTACTGATTATTTTTTTATATTTGTATTGTACGTCGCGTAGTTGCATTGTACATCACGCGCGAAATTTTATTTTGTTTTGTTTTTGTTTTTTTTCGTAATTGCTCGCCGAGTACGAATATGTACGAACGTACATATTTTTTTAAAAATATTTTTTTTCTATAGTTTTGAAGTAATATAGATAATAATTATTTTTAGCTATCATACCAAAATTTTTCAAGTTTATTCATTTATGCAGTTATATTAATAAATAATTTTTCCTATAAAATGGTATATTAGAAAAGTATATTTATGTAAATATTATTTGGACATACATATATATTTCATAATCATTTATTAGTTTAATTTAAATAATAATGTAATTTTTGAAATTATTATATTAGTATTTTTGGAAAAATATTTTTTGAAATTATTGTGACAATTTAAATCTTGATTTGATTTTATGGATTTATTTAAATAGTTAAATTAATATCTATAATTTAAATTTGATTTATCTTATTTTGGAATTTAATTAGATTTAAATTGGATTTGGATTTGATTGGTTTTAAATCTATTAGTAGCAAATTATCTAATTGGGTTTAAATAATTCCTAATCCTTATCCTAATGGGATTCCCACCGCTCCTATAAAAGGAGAGGTACTTGCCTCTATTTCTATTGAATCCTCCACAATTAATCTTCCACAATTAATCTTCCACAAATTTCTACGACCCAAATCGTGCATCGTATCCGTGTCCGTGTCCCATCCACTACTTATTTTCTTTTACAAATACATAAATTCTCTCCGTGTCCGACATGCCGGACACCCTGTCCCGTGTCTCACAGGACACGACGGTAGCCCTCCACCACTATCAAATCCCTAACCTAACCCAGCCGTCGCCACCACAGCCTCTTCCCCAACCATCACCAACATCGCCACCCAGCTCCCTCCTTCCGACCATCGCATACACCGACGCGACAATCGTCCCCGGCAAGTTCCGGCCACTTTCCGGCCAAATCCTCCAACAGCCATCAACACAACCACAAATTAGCACCACCCCCATCCCGCCGTCGTCACCATCTCACCATCCGCAGCTTCCAAGCACGCCACCCCTGTTCACCAGCCAACACGTCGAAGACAATGTAGAAGCATGGGAAATACTAAAGAAATGACTCATGCGGCCAAAGAACCCCATACGGCTCAGAAAGTCCATGCGGCTCGGAGAGTCATGCGGCATAAGGGGCTATGCGGTCCAAGACATCCCATACGGCTCAGAAAGACACGTGGCAGGACAGCCCTCTCCTCTGCCCTCTCGTATTAATTGCTTGACGGCTGACAACTCTGAAAAAGTGACAGCCTTGACACAGAAAGAAGTAATTCTGACTCTGTCATAATGACAAATCTCTAGGGAAGAGAAAAGAGATCTCTGGCACAAATCCCCCGAGAGCCATAAAAAATGCCACGTGGCCTTACCACGTGGGCGTTCGTATGCGGCTCGCTTTTCATGCGGTTCAAAGTGAATCCGTCCTATGCGGCTCAGGCCGAGAAAGCCTCATGCGGCTCGAGCAAAGCACTTCTCATGTGGTTCAGAGTAAATCCGTCCTATGCGGCTCAGGCCGAGAAAGCCTCATGCGGCTCGAGCAAAGAACTTCTTATGCGGTTCAGAGTGAATCCGTCCTATGCGGCTCAGGCCGAGGAAGCCTCATGTGGCTCAAGTAAAAACTTCTCATACGGTTCAAGAGGATCATCTCCATGCGGCTCAGGTGGATGTATCCCTATGCGGCTTACAATGATTACCTCCCTGTGGTTCAAAGGCTCAAGGGAGGGCCACTACCCAGACAGCCCTAACACGTGGCCTTAACCCTATGCGGCCCAAAGTCATATGCGGTTCACTCGTCATATGGTTCAGATCCCCTAGTGGCTCCTAGGACACGTGTCCTAAGCCGATTAATTTCTCAGATTTACTGCCATCAAAGATTGGGTCAAATTCCAATAATCTGGGACACGTGGCAGGAGAATAAATTTAATTTATTCGCAGACATCAGAAGATCATTATGAGGAAGATTTATTCCAATCAGCATTAATTGCTAATGGGATTTGGTGCAATCTACACTCGATGGCTCGGATTCGTCATAATCAAAACTGAACGGCCTGGATTGACCAATCTACGGGCCGCCGCCATCTCCAAGAGCTAATCATTGGCAACCCTAATGATCACATCCCACTATTATAAAAAGCAAGGTGCCATTCCCTTGTAAAGATAGACAATATCAGAGAGAAATACGCATATGCAGAGAGACTCCCCAATAGTCGGAGAGAAAATACACAGAGAGAGAGAAGCCAGAAGAGCAACAGGAGGAGAGCAAGAAGAGCATTTCTTCACCAACGCCAACCATCTTTTCACAAGGAGCCAATGCCGCATACCGATCGTCCAAGGAGTAAGACAGGGCTGCCGTCGCCTTTCCGAGCCTCTACCGTCACCCCCCAGAATCTAAAATAAACAATTGTACTTAGACTGCTGTACCTAGGTTTTCGTCCCTGGGCTTTCTTTGTACAAGCGAGTTTGTAACGTGAAGTAAAAGTCCGGTCCTCCGATAATTGTTCTGTTCTTTTATATTTCATGGCAAACACGATGGCGAATCTGCTGGAGACTAACTTCTCCACGGCTGAGGAGTTGGTGACGCAATCGGATGCAGCCAAGCTTGGCTCCACGCAACAAAAGATGGTCGCCAGGTTTGACCAACAGGCGTTCGAAGAAATGCTCTCCGACAAGAGCGCTAGCCCGGTCCAGAAGCGGGCCCGCACAAAGAAGGCCCGCAAGGAGTGGAGACCCCGATCCTTCGTTCCTACTGAAGCTCTTGCGGAGATACCCTCTGTTGTTCAAGATGGCGAGCAAAACTCTCCTGCGGCCCTACTTCAGACCGTAGATAACTCAGCTGTCCCCAAGTCCGGCAGAAGAAAATACTATGATGCTGGACTTGCAGGGGCAAAGAGAAACTCTATGAGATCCGAGCCACATAAGGGTACTAGCTGCAGGGAGAAAGCTCATGCTGCTACATCCATCGGCCGCATAAAGAAAGCCCATGCGGCCACATCTGTCAGCCGCATAGCTTATGCGGCTACAGCTGCCAATCACATGGATGAAACCCATGCGGCTAAGAAAGTCAATCACTTACAGAAAACCCATGCGGCCACAATTGCCAACCGTATGCGGCCAGCCTGCACGGTCGTGACTCCTAGCCGCACAAAAACAATTCATCCGACAGCAGAAGGCAACCGCATGCAGACAGCCTGTACGGTACCCAACTCTAGCCGTATAGCGTCCATTCCACGCTTCTCTCGATCAGTCTTCGACCGCCTCTCATGCGGTCCTGATCCTGGTAGTTCTCTGGATGATAAGCCAGACTCTGTGGTATTCAACTTGGACTCCTCCTATTACGCACCCGCAAGTGCTAAAAGAAGGAAGTCTAGGACAACGCGGGCTCATCAGGCCCAGTCAGCTGTCCCAACCTCTAACTATCGGGGCATCCCGTTGACTATCACACGGGCCTCTGATGGGAAGTTGTATACAACCTCTCGAGTCCAGCCCCCAGCGGCAAACGGACAGAGTGGTTCCTCTGACCTGCGGGAGGCGATCCTCCACAAACGCAAGAAAAGAGGAGGAGTGTCGGCGTACAAAGAGTCCTCGCTTGGACATCACTGCACCCAAATCATCGTCAACTGCTGTTGCATTAACACGGCAGTGACGGAAGATCGGCCATCCGTCTTCCAAAGACTACAGCATCCGAGCTCAGAAGACGAAGCACCTCCTGTTGTCTCCTGCAATTCCGCTCGAAAAGTCCCCACCGAAGGGAGAAGGAAAAAGACAAGCAACTCCAGTCCCAAGATATCAACCACTACAGCTAAGAAACTGTCGTCCAAACGGTTGTCCTCTACCGGAGTATTCCAACACACCCGTTCAAAGACGAAATCTGCCACGATAGGAAATTCATCATCCACATCGCTGGGGGTTGTGGGAACTGGGGTAGCACTCCTCCGAACACCCGCAACAATCCGATGTTTCAAGGAGCCGAGCTCGGACAAACAACTCTCCCATCAGGTACAACCGACGCTGATGTCCCCGAGGACATCCGTGACTCTCAAGGCGAAGCAAGCTCTGAGGCTGGGGATACCGTTCCCTCCGAGTCCAAGCCCGAAGAGAACATTCCCACCTATCCTGATGACTTCTCGGTGCATGGGTACGACTCGGAGGGCACATCCTCCACCGTTCCTTCCATCACTCCTCATGTAAGGACGGTTTTCATGACGGATAGCAATCAAGGTGGTTCCAATGATCGCCAGTGCATCGACAATTTTGAAGCCAGATTACTTGCTTTAGTCAAGTCTGTAGATGAGATTAAAGCGGCCCTTCCAACTCTACAAGAAGGAACACCTGGCCAAACGAACGCGGGTCCCGCGGTCAATACGGACTCGAATTCGGCGGCACCGAACCTGGGTAACAATCCTCCCCAAATAACAGCCCCTACCGCGACAAATGAGGCCCGAGAAGTAAGAAAAGAGGTTCAGGAGCTCCGAGCCATGTTCCAAGTCCGAGAAAATGCGCAAGACCTCAGAATGCGGCAACCATACCTTGCTGAATGGAGGGATGTTCCATTCCCACCAAGATATAAGCCGTTCAATATCAACCCGTATGATGGCAAGACCTCAGCAAGTCGGTACATCACGAACTTCGAGGTCACCACCGACCATCTGCCCTACGATGATGCTATCCTCACCCGATTGTTCATTGGGGCATTGGAAGGAGTCGCCTTCGACTGGTATCGCAATCTGCCGGACAACTGCATCCAATCCTTCGTCGGCTTCAAGCGCATATTCTTGGAGAGATTCTACGAGGTAGGGCAAGACATCACCATGTCTACCCTCATGGACATCATCCAAGGGGAGAAGGAGCTAACAAGGAACTACATTGAGCGGTTCTGCCAAACCGCCATGAAGCTGCCCTCCGGAAATCCAGATTCCTCTTTGATTGAAATTTGCCAAAAGAGACTGCTTCCAACGATCAGTCTCTGGATGGGCGAGAGTCAATTCAAGGACTGGAAGGCATTTATCATCAGTGCCACAAGTGCCGAAGAACGACTGAAGAAGGCTCGCCAACTGGGATTGCACATCTCGGAAGGAGAAAACAAGGGCAAGCGTCCCAACAAAGATAATGGGGGTAGCCTCTCCAACAATCGGGACAACAAAGGAAAGCAGGCTATGGTGGCCGACACAGCACAAAAACCTGAGCCGAAGCCCGTAGACAAATAATGGCCGCAAATCACTTACTCCTTCGAAGACAGTCACGTTAAGCCCATCTTGGACATGCTCATACAAGGGGACAGAATTCAGCTTCCTCCACCAAGACGGGAACCGCGGCCGGCAGAGATGGAGAATCCAAAGTACTGCCATTATCATCGCTATGTTCATCTTGCTACACACGATTGCTACCAGCTGAAACGGTGCATCCAGAACCTCATCGATTCGAACGCTCTGGCCATCGATTTCGAAGAGGTAACCGTGGCGGCCAATATGGTGTCTGTACAATTCGGCAGCTTCCCTCCGACGGAGACTCAAGACAGGGTGATCCCCGTCCCTCTAGCGACAATGGAGATTACCAATCTTCCACCTTCCTGTGATCAGGCTGCCGGTCTAGTACCCCTCACCACATCACGATGGGAGGTCATGTGGATCCATCCAGACTTGGTGTCAGAAGTGACTTGGCCCACACCATCTACCACCGACAAAAAGAAAAGTGGAAAAGTCAGGACCTGCCACACAATCTCGGCAGACAACGAGGAAGCTACAGCCATCGTCACGCGGTCCGGAGCACAATACCAACCTGTGGTTGACAATTCAGCTGAAAATCATCAACCCACTACAACTGATGCTCCGGGACCGGCTCAGCCTCCGACGACCGACAAGCCTAGGCCGAGGGAGACTCGCTTCGACAATTCCCTCCAAAAAGAGGCAACCTAAGGACTAGAGAGGCCCTACAACTTTGACATCTTAGCACAATTGGCTAACACACCGGCCAAGTTGTCAACGAACTCCTAAGGCTCTCCAAGAAAGTTCGTATTACATTAAGCGAAGCACTCCAAAATGCCGATGTCTATCTGGCTCAATCCAACCTCACCGGGGAGGACTCACCCACGGATCTCCAAGACAGTGTCTGCACGGGAGCAATGCCCAACATCGTCTTCACTTCGCAGGACATGCTCATCAAAACCAACCTACACGATCGCCCGCTATATTATACGGGGTACATCGGTGACGTGAAGGTAGATCGGATGCACATAGATCCTGGCTCTTCCATAAGCATTATCTCGAAGGGTCTGCTACATCATCTCCGCATCCCAATGCATTGCCTGACACCTACAAGCACCGCCATCAGTGGTTTCAATTCGGGCAGGAGCTACCCTATTGGGAAGATTCGTCTGAAGTGTCAAATTGGCGACCTCCAATCCGAAGTCACCTGCTACGTCATAGATGCAGACACTTCTTATAACATCCTCTTGGGGCGCCCATGGATACACGATTACATGATCGTGCCTTCCACGCTACACCAGTGCTTCAAATATGTCGACAAACACGGCTTCGTGAAGACAGAATTTGCTGATATCGATCCCTTCAAAGGGGTCGAATCCTAGTACTCGGACTCCTGCCTATACGAAAAGTCAAAAAGGCACCTTGATGAAGGAAATGAACAAGCTAGCACCGAAACGGCCACGAGATCAGAAGGACCCCTGACGATCCACCTCCAAGCTCGCAAACCGGGCAAGTTCGTACCCCTTACCGCCACTCTGCGGAAGGACGCAATCAGCCTCTCAGCGCAGGAGGAGCAGATGATAATCCGGCTGCCAAGGTCCGGCCAAGTACCGAGACCCACAACGGGGCTACTGACAATCAGACTGTCGAGAGTCAGTCAACCCCAAACGGAGAAGCTCAACCCTTCCGACAAGCCGCTGACGATACTCCTCGCCCCACATCAAGTGCCAAACTGGGGGTCGCTAGTCTACCAACAACTCCACGCTCTGTTCCATCAACTGAACCACTGACAATCAAACTTCCCAGGTCGTCCTCTCAGTCTTCGTTCACACAGGGGGTAGCCGAAGAGGAATCGGAGCTAGCCAAGTATGTGGCCGCCCACACTGATGTTCCCTCCGCAGATGATGTAATCCCCTAGAAAAGATACCTTACTTCATCAATAAAGGGTTATCTTTGAACTACACTGAGCTCAATAAGCTATGTACAATGTATGCTATGGAACACGGTATAGGCACTCACCTACACACACAAGTGACAAATGTGCACACCGCAATCCAGCTTATTCCAGCAGAAGATGCTTACCGTATAATCGAAGGAGGGGATCATCCAATCATCTTCGGCCGGAAGGACGATCCGCGCCCCTTCACCACAAAAGAAGCCGATCTTGGGTCAGATGCCGGGAGACTGCCTCTGTATCTTTATAGCCCCCAGTCCAAATATCTCATGCAAATATAGGGATATGATCTGAAGACTACACCAGGTTTGAATTACGACACTGGACAGCGACTACCTTTGAAGCCCCCAGTCCCGGCTGGCAAGCCACGGGACTACTACAGCAAAACTCGATGTGGATTAGGGTATGTAACCCCCACAATGACCCCCGAGAGTTCAGACGAAGAATGCAACTGGCAGTCACATTCAACCGGGTCACCAACCTCCGACTCAGATACCAGTATTGGAGACATATTTAGACAAGTCCTGTCAGTCAATATGGCATTCGTCGACGCTTACGAAGAAGATGAAGACATTCCCAAAATCCTCGAGCTAGAGCCGTGGGCCCAACAGCTGGATGCACAATGGGAAAAGCGGTTCGAACTGAGAGAACCTCCTACTAAAGATGAGGTTATACAAGTTGACCTCGACAGCGAATCTTCTCCAAAACTGATTTTCGTCAGTAAAAGCCTAACAGACGAAGAACGGAAGTCACTGCTAGAACTTGTCAGAGAGTATATTGATGTGTTCGCATGGAGTTATGAAGACATGCTGGGGTTAGACCCCGATATTGCCCTCCACAAGCTCAACATACGACTGGACGCAAAACCAGTCAAGCAGCAACAACGACGCTTCCGCCCAGGCGTCATGGACGCGATTGAAGCCAAAGTCAACAAACTAATAGCCAGCAGCTTCATTCGTGAGGAGCAGCATCCTGACTGGGTCGCCAACATAGTTCTGGTCCTCAAGAAGAATAGGAAGATCTGAATCTCCATCGACTTCTGTAACCTGAATGAGGCATGTCCGAAAGACGAATTCCCCCTTCCTATCACAGACATCATGATCGACAACACATGCGGCTTCGAACGTATGTCATTCATGGATGGATTCTCGGGGTACAACCAAATCAAGATGTCTCCTGAGGACGAAAAGCATACATCATTCCGAACACCAATTGGTACGTACTTCTACACAGTTATACCTTTCGGTTTGAAGAATGTCGGCGCCACATATCAACGAGCCATGAGTATAATTTTCAGAGACCATCTGCACAAGACAGTGGAGTGCTATGTTGACGATATAGCCGTCAAAAGTCGCTGCAAGGGAGACCATCTGCAGGATCTAAGGACGGTATTCGACCAAATGCGAGCGCACAATTTGAAAATGAACCCTACGAAGTCCTTTCTAGGTGTATCCAGCAGGAAGTTCTTGGGCTTCATCATCACTGCACAAGGTATCCATGTAGACCCTGAGAATACGAAAGCAATCATGGAGATGGGTCCTCCGAAAAATCTCCGCGAACTCAGAGGCCTTCAAGGGAGGCTAGCTTACATCAGAAGATTCATCTCTAACCTCTCCGGACGATGCCGACCGTTCACCCACCTTATGAAGAAAGGAGTCTCATTCGTATGGGACGAGGAATGTCAGCGTGCTTTCGACAGCATCAAAGAATATTTGTCAAATCCTCCAGTTTTGGTGGCCCCGGTTCCTGAAAAACCATTCCTGCTCTATGTACGAGCAATGGAACACTCCTTCGGGGCTCTGCTGGCACAAAACAACGACGCAGGCCATGAGCAGGCCACATATTACCTCAGCCGAATGATGATTGGGTCAGAGCACCGATACACCGCTGTGGAGAAGGAATGCCTTGCCCTGGTGTTCGCCATTCAGAAAATACGACACTATGTCACCGGACAAACGATACATGTGATCTCACGAGTCAACCCTCTCAGGGTCCTCATGACTAAACCAGAGGCACTCAGCTCTCGCTTCGCTACATGGGCAATATTGCTGTCCCCTTATCATATGATCTTTGTCCCACAAAAGGCAGTCAAAGGTCAAGCCCTGGCGGACTTCTTAGCAGCCCACCCAGGCTCGGAGTCCTCCAGAATATATGAAGAGATCCCAGATAAGGTCGCTGACTCACATGCAACCTCTCACGAGGCTATATGGCGAATGTTCTTCGATGGCGCTTCGAGGATCGGACCTAAAGGCAATATAGTCGTCGGAGTCGGGGTAATGCTGGTCTCCCCTTCCGGATTGGTGATCAACTGCGCTTATTTCCTCACAGAGCCCTATTCTAACAATGTGGCTGAGTACAACGCTCTGGTCATTGGCCTCCAACTTACAAGAGAGCTGGGGGTAGAATACCTTGAAGCATACGACGACTCCCAACTAATCGTCAATCAGATCCGGGGCTCATACGAGGTCCGCCACGAAGACATGATCCCTTATCACCAAATAGCGATTGACATCATCTCGTCGTTCGAAGCGTTCTTAATCGAACATGTCCCCAGACTCCAAAATATTGAAGCCGATGCCCTAGCAGGCCTTGCCGCTTCCTTAGTAGTGCCGAACCACGCTCATCATTCGGTTGACGTGATAGGCCACGAACTGGTCTCTCCCAAGAACAATGTGCAATTCATGGCGAGTTATTTCGCACAGACGATCGAGGATGCCCCAGATTGGAGACAACCATTCATCGACTTCGTCGTCTACGACATCCTGCCCGAGAACCCAAAGGAAGCCACCTCCATTAGATGGCGTTCTCTCAGATTCTTCTACGATACAGAGACAAAAATGTTGTATCGCCGCTCCTACGACGGATTACTGCTCCGGTGCTTGTCGAACGCAGAAGCCAAAAAAGCCGTACGAGAAGCTCATGACGGTACCTGCGGGGCCCACCAGCCTGGCCCAAAACTGCAAGACCGCCTTCGCCGAATGGGCTACTATTGGCCCACAATGGTGGCAGATGCGATAGATTATGCCAGAAAATGCAAAGCCTGCCAAGTCCACGCGGACTTTATTTACCAACCATTCGAGTTTCTACATCCGACAGTGGCGTCCTGGCCATTCGAAGCATGGCAAATGGATATCATTGGTCTAATCACCCCACCTTTCTACCGAGGACATCGCTTCATACTTGCGATCACTGATTACTTCTCCAAATGGGCGGAAGCTATCCCACTCGCAGAAGTTAAGACTTCAAACGTGATCAGCTTCCTTAAGCATCACGTCATCTATCGCTTTGGACTGCCCCGAAGGATCATCCATGATAATGGTCCACAGTTTGCAAGCCATGTATTCTATCAGTTTTACGATAAGCATCGTATTCAGAATGTCACTTCGACACCGTACAACCCGGCAGCAAACGAGTTAGCAGAGGCATTCAATAAAACAATCATCAAACTCCTCAAGAAGTTTGTCTCCTCCGACAAATACGACTGGAATGAGAAGCTCGGCGAATGCTTATGGGCTTATCGCACCACAGTTCGAACAGCCACCGGGAAAATGCCATTCTCTCTAGTGTACGGAAGTGAGGCAGTTCTCCCATTAGAGACTCAAATACCCTCACTCCGTATCGCCCTCACTTATCAATTGACGACGGATGACAACTACCAACGTCGACTACAAGAGTTGGAGGCCTTAGATGAAAAGCGCCTCCTAGCTCAGCAAAGGATCGAGCTATACCAAGCACGCATCTCAGGAGCCTTCAACAAGAATGTCAAAATCAGAATATTCCAAGTGGGCGATCTTGTTCTGGCAGTTCGGAGGCCAACAGTCATGACTCACAAGACCGCCGGCAAATTCCAGCCAAAATGGGAAGGTCCATTTGTCATCGAGGCCGTGTTCTCCAACGGTGCTTACCGTCTCGCTAAGCAAAACGGAGACTTGCTCATGTTTCCCGTCAACGACAAGTTCCTGAAGAAATATTATGTCTAAACAACATCCCAGATTATCGAGTCACGTACCCGCTGGTACCTCTAAACTCACCATCACAACATTCCAGATTTTTGAGTTATGTACCCGCTGGTACCACTGAACTCACCCTCATAGTTTTCCAGATTATTGAGTCATGTACCCGCTGGTACCACTGAACTCACCCTCATAGTTTTCCAGATTTTTGAGTCATGTACCCGCCGGTATCGCTGAATTCACGTTCACCATTCTCCAGATTCTCGAGTCATGTACCCGCTGGTACCTCTGAACTCACATCTCGGTCACTCTTCCAGGTAGCAAGTCTTGTATGATCATACCTCTGAACTTTCTTCTTGAAGGAGATCCTCCCTCATGATCTAATACTCGCACTCCCAGTGCACAAAAAGGGTAATCGATCCACAAATTTCCAAAACGGCCATGTCCTCATTACATCTGAGTCGTTCCACTTCCGCCAAAAACAAATCACCCCTCACATAGAACTTCCATGTCCTCATTACCTCTGAGTCGTTCTATGTGCCCCCCTTCATTGAGCTCACTCCTGCCATGTCCTTATTACCTCTGAGTAGGAAGGCTCCGTCGAAGAAACCTTCATGCTTGCCATGTCCTTAGTACCTCTGAGTAAGTATGTTCGTTCCCTTCAACTTGTTGCCCGTATCCAAAACCAGGGTACGTTAGGGGCAACAAGTCCATACAAAATGTCCCAATAGAATAATCATTACACAACAAAAGAATGAAGCAAATATATTCCATTCATTCAGAAATCGGTTACATCTACGCGGTTACAGGAAAGTTCTTCATACAGACAAGAAAAAAGGCAAAAAGAAGCAAAGACTACAGATAGACATTTACGAGAAACCTTAAAAAACCCTAGCCGCAGAAGTGCGTATACAACTCCTTCAACCACCTTACATATAAAGGATGCAATTGAGGAAGATCCTCGTCCAGAATAGGGGAATCAGAATTCCCAGTGCTGCCACCCTCAACAGTCTCGATAGTGGGGAGGACGTCGTCCCTTTCAGGTGCTGATTCTTCTTTTATCACCTCCTCCTTAACAGAGGAAGGCCCCTGATTGATGCCAGGGAGCGACAGCTCCTCTACCAGTACAATCTCAGCGTCCGGTGGAGACACTACAAGACAAAAAATAAGTGATGATAAATGATAAAAACAGTCAGAGGATACTCAGAAGGGTTCATGCGGCCCGTTGAAAGACAATTTTTCCGCGGCTCGAACATAGAATATGTTCCATACGGCTCATAGGACGTATATACGGATCACGAAAATTAAAAAACTCGCATCAAATGATTATGCATGAAGTAATGCAGCAGAACAGCATCTGTTAGGGTTCCAAAGCACCCAATCTTCCACACAGTCCTTACCTTCGACGACAACATGAACGTCAAGACGAATGGGGGTGCGACAGTTGAAGACAAAACTGACTTCCTACTCTTCGCCACAGCTTTCTTCACTGCCTTGGAAGCCCTAGATGCCATCGTTGTCTGTCGGTCAGAAGAAAAAAGCAAGACAAAAATCTTAAATCAAAAAGAGTCCAAGAGAGAAATCCCTCCAAAAACCCTTCCATTTATAGAGGACCAAGATCGATGCCTCGTACAAAGAAGTCGACTCTTCGGCTATCAATGCAAAACAGATAATTAAAGATCAGAAACTCTTGGGATCCTGCCCCAAAAAGGGTTTTGCATGCATGACATAATGACATGGCAAGGAACTATGTGGTTGAAATATCCTTGTAGTTTAAAAAGTCCCATGCGGCTAGGCCATCCATGCGGCTTAAAAGACTCTGCGGCTGAACAAATCTATGCGGTCAAGATATCCATGCGGTCAGAGTGTCATATGCGGCCAGAAGAATATGCATCCATGCTTCTTATTCAAAGTATTTCAATTTTGCAAATTGAAAACTTTGAAGGGGGTCTTGTAGAAGCAAGGGAAATACTAAAGAAAATGACTCATGCGGGCAAAGAATCCCATGCGGCTCAGAAATCCCAGGCGGCTCGGAGAGTCATACGGCATAAGGGGCTATGCGGTCCAAGACATCCCATACGGCTCAGAAAGACACGTGGCAGGACAGCCCTCTCCTCTGCCCTCTCGCATTAATTGCTTGATGGCTGACAACTCTAAAAAAGTGACAGCCCTGACACAGAAAGAAGTAATTATGACTCTGTCATAATGACGAATCTCTAGGGAAGAGAAAAGAGATCTCTGACACAAATCCTCCGAGAGCCATAAAAAATGCCACGTGGCCTTGCCACATTGGCGTTCGTATGCGGCCCACTTCTCATACGGTTCAAAGTGAATCCGTCCTATGCGGCTCAGGCCGAGAAAGCCTCATGCGGCTCGAGCAAAGCACTTCTCATACGGTTCAGAATGAATCCGTCCTATACGGCTCAGGCTGAGAAAGCCTCATACGGCTCGAGCAAAGAACTTCTTATGCGGTTCAGAGTGAATCCGTCCTATGCGGCTCAGGCCGAGGAAGCCTCATGCGGCTCAAGTAAAAACTTCTTATGCGGTTCAAGAGGATCATCTCCATGCGGCTCAGGTGGATGTATCCCTATGCGGCTCACAATGATTACCTCCCTGTGGTTCAAAGGCTCAAGGGAGGGCCACTATCCAGACAGCCCTGACACGTGGCCTTAACCCTATGGGGCCCAAAGTCATATGCGGTTCACTCGTCATATGGTTCAGATCCCCCAGTGGCTCATAGGATATGTGTCCTAAGCCGATTAATTTTTCAGATTTACTGCCATCAAAGATTGGGTCAAATCCCAATAATCTGGGACACGTGGCAGGCGAATAAATTTAATTTATTCGCAGACATCAAAAGATCATTGTGAGGAAGATTTATTCCAATCAGCATTAATTGCTAATGGAATTTGGTGTAATCAACACTCGATGGCTCAGATTCGTCACAATCAAAACTGAACGGCCTGGATTGACCAATCTACGGGCCGCCGCCATCTCCAAGAGCTAATCATTGGCAACCCTAATGATCACATCCCACTATTATAAATAGCAAGGTGCCATTCCCTTGTAAAGATAGACAATATCAGAGAGAAATACGCATATACAGAGAGACTCCCCAATAGTCGGAGAGAAAATACACAGAGAGAGAGAAGCCAGAAGAGCAACAGGAGGAGAGCAAGAAGAGCATTTCTTCACCAACGCCAACCATCTTTTCACAAGGAGCCAAGGTCGGATACCGATCGTCCAAGGAGTAAGGCAGGACTGCCGTCGCCTTCCCGAACCTCTACCGTCACCCCCCAGAATCTAAAATAAACAATTGTACTTAGACTGTTGTACCTAGGTTTTCGTCCCTAGGCTTTCTTTGTACAAGCGAGTTTGTAACGTGCAGTAAAAGTTCGGTCCTCCGATAATTGTTCTGTTCTTTTACATTTTATGGCAAACAGACAAGCCATCCAACCACCGTAAACCAACTCCACCGACTCCCATGACCACGGCCGGCGAACCGCCGAAGCCGACGATAACCCACCACCACCTACGTCTTCTACCAGCAAAAGATAAAAAATAAAATATAACCCTCACCTCAACCGTGCCCTTATCGCACAGACGAACTGGCCCGAGTCGCAACGACTCTCTACCGCCAGCGCAAGCACCATACCCAGACGCCCCTCCTGGAGCCACATCCTTCTCCTCGGCCAAACGCAGGAACCAGCCACCGCTGTGTCCCCTTCCGGCGTGCACCTCGAGCCCCGTCGACCAAATCAGCCTACCTCCACCCCCGAGCAGCTCCAGTGCCACCACTAGCCGGCACGCCTCTACCGCGAAAGCTTCGCCGGCGGCCTTCCAGCGAGTTCTCCACCTCCGCCAAGGCCCTGCATCTCCGGCAAGCCTCATTCCCGCTCCGACGTTGCCATGGCCGCACTGCTCGCGGCTGCCCGGACAACTTCGGTAAGCCGTCGCGAGCACACGCCTATGCCAAGCTCTCTGGTGGCCTCCACCGTGGTCGACTTCTCCGACCGAGCCCCTGTGAGTCTCTCCCCCTCTCTCAATTATCCTTTTCTCTTATCTTCTCTACACACTTTCCTACTTCTCATAAATGAAAACAAGCAGCCGTAGCTACTTAAAATTCCCTTCCTTCTTTATTTTTGATTATTTTATTGTGTTACCACTTAAGAAGAAGACTTCAACAACCCATGTGAAGCTCTCTTAGGTTGTTGTAATATATTCATATTTTAAAATATTTTATTTCTTATGTTTCCTGTATAAAGTTTTTTTATTATTTTTTGTTTTCTAGAAGGGCAATATTACTGTTGACTATTACTATTAACTACATTTATTATACTTACTATTATTTTATTATTATTACTTTATTACTAATAAAAATATTGTTATTTATTTTAATACATATTAAGATAGCCCTAAAATATAATATTATCGTCGATATTTTAGATAGGATTTTGGACCAAAACCTTATTTGAAAAATCTTAGTTTTGCCCTAAAAAGATTTTCTAGTATGTTTTATTCCATACAAGTAGTTACAATTTATAAAAAGATTTCCTGATATTTTCAAATATATATCATAACTATTTTTACCTAATAAGATATAGTTTTTCTATCTAATTTTTTTTTGACAACTTAAGAGTTTAGCCCAAAAACTTTGTTGGTTCTTCTCAGTATTTTTCCTAAAATTATTTTACTAATAAAAATTTCTATTTTCATATACAAAAATATTTTCTAAAGGAAATTTTGTAATTGAATCTATCCCCACAAAACTCTCCTCAATTATCACCATTCATCATGACTAATCGTGCTCCCCTATTTTCTTGTGATTTCGGACCCCTTACACATCAAACATGGCTATCGGCAAACAAGACATGTTAGAACACCACACAACATCAGGCGTCACACCAGACAAGACACCTTGCCGTTAGTGTTTGATTTCTTGCTCAATATCATGCATGTTTTATTTCTTATAAGTTGTTCTTTCAAAACCATATGTAGTTACAAATTACTATACTTTAGTTTTCTTTATGCATTTGGCCTAGAGTTAAGGGACCACCTTTGTTTCTGTCGCATTCATTGGCCCGACACATGTATGCCACGATGTCACATGTCTCATATAGATTCGGACTTGCATATCGACCGTACATCGATGCGTACAGGACGAGCGTTAGGGTATAACTGCTAATATAATTGCCTATAAGACTTCGCGATTATTAAAAATATCATGGTGTGGATTCAGTATGAGTATTGCATGGAGAGGGGGAAGGCAGTTATTAGGCGCAGGGGCTTTCACCTATTTACTTTTGTCTAGTTGCCATTTGTGACTCAGTCGAGAGCTAGTGAGCCGTGCATTTATTTACTTTTCTCTAGATGCCACTAGTGCCTCGGTTGAAACACAAATGTGCCGTGCATTTACTTTCCTCTAGCTGCCATTAGTGACTCACCCAAGTGCTAGTGGCCGTGCATTTATTTTCTCTAGATGCCCCTTAGCTCTCACCCGAGTGCTAATGGGCCGTGTATTTACTTTTTTCTAGATGCCACTAGTGTCTTGGTTGAAACGCTAACGTGCCGTATTTCTAGTCTCGAGAGCCCTTGTGTGGAACGTTGTCTTCAAAATGCATTTTCACATAGAATGGTTAAGGACCTTTATTTGTGTAGTCACATATACTTTTCTGTTGAGCTTTATTTATTCAGTTATTGGCATGATATTATGTGTCTTGTGACGTCCCTCTGAGGACCTGGTTATCTTGCAAGGTGTGTGCTCTTGTCTTTTACAGGTGTTCTAGCTCTAGTCCTGATCATCGCTATTTCTTCGAGGATGGTTGCACTTGGATCGTCTTCGCTTCGCTCGCCAAAATCATTTTATTTTCCATGTATTATCTCCTTACTTGTTGGTAGTGAATTTGTCTCCGCCCAACATATTGTACAAATATATTTCCATAGATGATTATATGAATTCTTTATTTTCTTTTATTTTGTGGATGAGATTAGTCGTTATGGTTTCTACAGCATATTACAGCATATGTATGCATACGAGGTTTCCATATATTGGAGTATACTTCGTATGAATACAACTGGTGTGAAACCTATTATTTTGTAGTTAATTATTTAATAGTGTCTAGTGTTATAATTAGCATTTTCTAAAAATAACTATTATTAATATTACTATTAAATATTTTTGGATGAAAAAGGATTTCAAAAATAATTTACAACATGGATTTTTGGATTCCAGACCCAGACCCGAGTCCGAGCTCAGACCCAGGCCTAAGCCAAACCCAATTCCTTTCTCTTTGAAAATCTGATTTTTGGACCTGGTTAATCATTATTAATAAAAAAAGACTTAGCAATCAGCTGGTCCCGTAGGACCAGCACCCCACCTGTAGACTAACTCTCACCCACTCCTATTTTTCCTCTCCTCCAACTCCTCTCTACCACACACCTCAACACCACATGTCCCACTCTTCCTTATAACAGTATACATCACCCCACACGAGCAACTCCTCACAGCTCCCACGTTCTCCCTACAGAAGAATAACTGCACTCTTTACTCTCTTATTCTTTCAATTCTCTGTTCTCTCTGTTCCCCCTCACAGAGAACAAAGTTCTCAAACCCCCTCTTCACTTCCTCCACCTAACCCAAAACCCGTGCCCCATTTCTGGCCGATCCGCCCCGTCGCCGACCGTCGACGCCGACGTTCCCCCGTCCAGCGCGCACCCCGCACGCCCTTCTCGTCGTCCCCGTGCCCTCCGGCGCACGCGGCCATCTCCGGCCGACCAGCGCACTACGGCGACCCCGCACGCCCCTTTCCGTCGACCCTCCGGCGAGCCTCCGCCCGAGCTCCCCTCGCGGCAGTACCCCGCCAGCTCCTCCGCAAGCGTACGCCCTTCCAGCGCCGACTCCGGCCAACCGACCCCTGTCCGCCCTCACCCCGCGGTCGCCCGCTGTCCTGCCGACAGCATCGCGCCCCTTTGGCGGTGTTTCCGTCCGAACCAGCGCGCCCTAACGCTGCCTCTGGCCGAGTTCCCCTGTTGGTTCTCCGGTCGAGCCCTAGACTCTGGATTTTCGACGTTGCGTCGACGACGTCGCTGTTTTCCAGCACTGTTTCGGGAACGTCGCTGATTCTGGATTATTCTCTCTTTCTATATTCATCTGAGAGCTCTAGCCGAGCAATCCGAGGTATAACGCCCTGTCCCGCTATTTTATTATTATTTGTCGATGATGAAATGGTCCCCGGTTCCCTTTGGGAATTCGGTTTTAGCGACGACGTAATTTTTTGGGACTTTCGAAAAGGTCCCGTGGATTATTTTGGGTTCCCAAAATATTTTGGGAATTTATTTGTGGTATGTTTTAGCTTTCCGAAATTTTCCGGAAACGTTCTGTGATTTGTGGATTTGGAATCGGACTTCCGAAACTATTTCGGGTCGTCCCGGTTATTCTGTGGATTGTTGCGGATATTTTATATATAAAATGCGAGTTTTTCCCTGGTTTGGGACTTGCAGGAATTATCGGCGCCATTTTTCCAGTTTTTGGGTTGACCTAAAACAGAGGAGATGCTGCCCGATTTTTCCGTAAATCCTGAATTATTTTCAAAATAAATTTAAAATGATTTTTAAAATTTATTTGATATTTATTTTTGGGTGACGACCGTACCGGTCAATGGACCCGGCTAAGTGCAAACGATACCGGCCCCGCCCGGACGTTGAGACAATTAGCCAGATGAGGATCGGACCATTATCTGAGACTTATGATTTATCATTATTTTATTATTTATTTTTGTTTACATTTATTTAATATTTTCAGTTAGGACTAACGGCAGTTTATTCTTATTTCAATTTATGTAAATAAATTATAATGGGCATAAGTCCAGCTGGCTGGTCTGTGACTGTAATAGCTTAGATTCCTTGTCTTTCTGGTTTTACGAGTTTTTAATGTTTAACGATTAAAATAATTAAAAAGATATTCTCGTATAAAATTAATTAATATTTTCTCACTTAGAATTTACCAGTTTATTAATAAATAAAAGTCACGTATTTCTCACTAAAATAAGAAAATTAGTTTTATATTATACTTTATAAAAATTACCAAGTTTTCATAAATAACCTGGCAGCGACGTTGTTTTCCCAAATTCAAAGTTAAAATGATATTTTCCCTCGTATTAAATCAACGCACTTAATAAACGTGTTTTCCTGTATTTAGTTAATTAAATAATTAAAATTGGACTAGGACGCAAATAGAGATTACAACTAGCATAGCTAAGTTGGTAAACCTGACAGCTGAGTCTATCTCTCGAATGTAGGAATTCGAGGACAACTCTGAACTTCCCGTCTCGGAGTCGTCCACCTCTCCGGTCATTTTTTCCTGAGGCAAGTGTAGTTTGTGTTAGTTTACAGTTATTTATTTAATCGTTTTACTGCATGTCTAAACCACGACTCACACACGAAACTCTCTCCGAGAGTACTGTACTGTAACTACTGGGGACAGGGGAATAGCGTAATGATTATGACCACTACTGTAACAAAACCCATTATCCCTCCTGTAACAAACCCAAACCGGTCATATGTCATTACCTGTTCAAATCACTGTTTTCTACTGTAACAAACCTGTTTTAAAACTGTTTAGAACTGTATGATTCTATTTCTTATTTAACTGTTTAAAAATTAGCATGAATTGTACTTTGCTCCCTCCTGACTGGAGATATATTTTTAGGCGATATTGAGGATGCTGAGCTGTGTTACAACAGCTATTACGACCCTGAGTTGTACCCCGTTGTGCTGCCAGAGTCCCCGCAGGAGGACGATGGAACTGAGGCTGATAGATAGATTTTCCATTTTTTTGCATTTTGTTTATGTCAAAATTCTGTACTTTCCCTTCAGAACAATTTTCATTGTATTTAAAGTTCAGTTTAATAAAGTTTAATTCCGAAGTTGAGTTGTGACAAATTATAGTGTTGTTGTATGGTTACCTGCTACTGAACAGCTTACTGCCGCCGTCTCAACAACGGTGCAGGCTGGGCATAATCCGACTAGACCCAGATTATTGGGATCGGGTCGTGACAACTGGCATGTCTACGTTCCTAGTCCTACGTATTTTGGGACTGGGGCGTTACAGTATACTTGCCTGGTGGTGCTGCATATTGTGGTGTGATGATCATGAAGGCACAAAATTGAATTTGGTGTTACAACATCGCAAGATGGCCTCCGATGATGGGACAAACTATTCCATCGAGTACAGAACAGTCTAATTAGCTAGGATCGACATAAGAAAGTACAAAATTTGCAAGAGGTGGGGATTACGTTTAGTTGTGTTCAGTGATGATAATTAAAGATAATTTGATTAAAAATAGATACTTATACTATTTTAGAAAAACATTTATAATACTTGAAAACTCTATTTTATTACCCCAAAACATTTTAGATAAATACATACTTGAAAATAAGCTTTAATTTAGATACTAACATTTTATTAGTTAAATTAGTTTTAGAAAAATACTTTGAAAATCTAGGAATATTATTTTTTAAGAAAAAATAATAATTTAAATAGGAAAAAATATTACAATAATATTTTTAGGTCAAAAGCATATTTTAAATACCATAAAATAATATAAATATATTAGCCCAAAATAGAATTTAAACTTTCAAAATTAATTTTTGAAAAAAATTGCATGCCAAAGATCATCATGTCAGCTTTTTGAAACATCAAACAGATCACAAAATCGAGTTCGGGATCTCCCGGAATCTCAAAAATAGTACGACGCGTCGATTTTCGGACAACTGGCACTCAAATAATTTTTCAGAAAAATATATTACGAATTTCATAAAATAATATATAGATAATCGAAGCTAACCACAATATGGTTTAAACATAAAAATTAGTGGTGAAACGGAGCCCGGAGTTGGGAGTTATGGCTCTTCAAAGTTGCTACAGTCGAGGATGATTTTTATGACAAATTTTGGACAAAAATGAGAGGAATTGTGATAGTGGAAAGACACAAAGAGAGTAGACACCGACATGGTGCACACACAATAGTGCTGAAAAAATTTGTAAAGAAAAATAATGGAAAGACTCCCTATAAATAGGGTGGAGGAATCCTAATTAGATAAGTATTAGGAACGATTTAATTCCCACTTGATAAATCTCATATTAATTTCAATCTATTTAAAATTATTTCAATAAAATCTAATCCAAATTTAAAATAAGATAAATCTCATCTTTAATTTAAAACTATTTAAAATCCAATTCAATGAAATCTACTCCAATTTAGATTACAGCAAATAAACTTAAAATATATTTTTACAAGTTAAAAATAATTACAATTAATTTAAAATACTTTGAAATAATTCCAAATACTTGTTTTCTAAAACCAAAGTTTTACAAAATATACATGAACTTATTTCATGTACATCGCAAGAAAATAGTACAAATTATTTACATAAATATTACTTTCAAAATTAGTACCTATACATGTATATCAAATAAAAAGCATTGCTTTAATGATAAAAATAAATTTGGCGAATTCAGGACGACATTTTTATACTCGAACAAATATATAAAATATTTACCTTATATTATATCGAAACAAAATAGTTATTTCTATATTTATGAAAAATCTAATAATAAAACTTTTGTATAAAAATAATTAAATACTTCGTATATACGTATTTGTACTCGTCGTATAAGTACTAAAATAAAAAATAAAAAAATCTATTGTGAAATTTAGGGGGTTTATAGGCGACACAGCTCGTTCGACATGTGAATAAGATGTTGGTTGAACAGAGTTTGGGTTGGCAATCAGCCCAAACATGGTATTCAACATCTTGGCTCGTTTTGGGGCAGAAAACAGTCAAGATGCTGCACGAGCATGAACTACTCTGCCAAACAGTCGGACGCATCTCAGTTCTCTAAAGGAGTGCTCCGTCAAAACTATAGCTTCTTTGAACGAGGAGATCTACAACCAACAACCAACTAATGTGCCAAGGCGGAGGCTCACGACCATCTAAAATTAAGTCAGTGTCGAAGAGAGAAGAGAACAGCAGACCCCGCTGCCGCTATCTTGTGTTTTTTTAACAAGTATTCTATTATTTTTATTATTAGCCATAAATTTTGTTTTCTTTGAGAAGTATGTATTACTATACTAGACTGTATTGAAGAAATTATATATATACGCAAATTATTGTTTTATCTGTATATTAATACTATGGTTACTAAAATTATCATTATCTTAAGATTTTTGATATTCATAAATGTTTAACATTCAAAAATATAAATAAAGTACTAGGCTTGACCCTATGTTAAATATAGGTTTTTGACCTAAATTTTTAGTTAACCGTATTAGATTTTTAGTTTAAATATTTTCTAGATTCTACCAAGTTATTAAATATATTTATAAGCAAGTTATGTTTAGCCATAAAACCGGTTCTCCGTATTTTCATATTTAACCTAAAAATATTTGACGTTGTTTCCAAAATATTAGAAACTATTTCAAGTATTACGTAAAATATTTTTACTAATAAAAATATAGTTTTCAAGTATTATAAATAGTTTTCTAAAATTATATATATATTACTTATCATATTTCCTTGATTTCCCTTATGTCCATAACTAATCTCATTCTTCCTATCCCTTCGCCAATTCCATACGTCTTCTTATCGAACCTAACTAATCTGACTATTTCGGGACCCGATGGAACAATCTGTGCCATTATTTGAGGCTATTTTGCGCAGTTGTATCACCGAAGCCATATGATGTGCCACCATGAGCATCGCACCACGCCAGAAGTCACTATCAGGCAAGACACCTTGCCTTTACTGTTTAATTTCTTGCTCAATATCATGCTTGTTTTATTTCTTATAAGTTGTTCTTTCAAAACCATATATAGTTGCAAATTATTATACTTTAGTTTTCTTTATGCACTTAGCCTAGAGTTAAGGGACCACCTTTGTTTGTGCCGTATTCATTGGCCCGACACATGTGTGCCACGATGTCACGTGTCTTATATAGATACGGACTTACGTACCGACCGTACATCGGTGCGTACAAGACGAGCGTTAGGATATAACCGCTAATATAATTGCCTAGAAGACTTAGTGGTTATTAGAAATATCGTGGTGTGGATTCAGCACGAGTAGTGCATGGGGAGGAGAAAGACAGTTATTAGGCGCATGGGCTTTCACACATTTACTTTTCTCTAGCTGTCATTTGTGACTCAGCCGAGAGCTAGTGCGTCGTGCATTTATTTACTTTTCTTTAGATGCCACTAGTGCCTCGGTTGAAACACAAATGTGTCGTGCATTTACCTTTCTCTAGCTGTCGTTAGTGACTCACCCAAGAGCTAGTGGCCATGCATTTATTTTCCTCTAGATGCCCCTCAGCTCTCACCCGAGTGCTAATGTGTCGTGTATTTACTTTTCTCTAGATGCCACTAGTGCCTTGGTTGAAACGCTAACGTGCCGTGTTTCTAGTCTCGGAAGCCCTTGTGTGGAACGTTGTCTTCAAAATACATTTTCACATAGAATAGTTAAGGACCTTTATTTGTGTAGTCACATATACTTTTCTGTTGTTCTTTATTTATGTAGTTATTGGCATGATATTATGTGTCTTGTTATGTCCCTCTGAGGATCTGGTTATTTTGCCAGGTGTGTGCTCTTGTCTTTCGCAGGTGTTCTAGCTCTAGCCGTGATCATCGCTATTTCTTCGAGGATGATTGCACTTGGATCGCCTTCGCTTCGCTCGCTAAACTCATTTCATTTCCATGTATTTTTTTTCTTACTTGTTGGTAGTGGATTTGTCTCCGCCCAACATATTGTATCATATTATATGATATCTTTTATTCATTTATTTCTGTGTGGATGAGATTAGTTATGGTTCTACTGTATTTTATAGCTTACGTATATTTATTATACGGCGGGCATGTCTACGTTCCTAGTCCTACGTATTTTGGGACTGGAGCGTTATAGAGCGGTCTGGCTCCCTGCTTTTGAGTCCCATATCATGACGTGTCATGTCTGGATCCATTATACTATTCGAAGATGTGGAGTTATTAGTGGTTGTGTGATCAAAATTACTACTTGTTCTTCACACTTGTACTTGTTACTTGTTCATAGCTATACCCTTGCCTCACGACGGGTAAAGCCTGACCCTACTTGTTCATAGCTTTCCATGGTGGTCGGCCTGATCCTGTTCCGTTGTACACTTGTTCATAGTCGGTTAGATGGAAAGCCTGATCATGTTTCCCAAGCCGATCACATTATGCACTAATAATTCATGGCACATTTTATATTTGTTCTACTACATCATATATCCTACTCAGTTCTACATTCAGTAATTTTCTCACCATGTTATGATATTCAGTATTCACATGTTCCACATGATCTTATGCTAAACCTTGATTAGTGGCTAAGTTCTGTTCGGGAGAAGGGTTACAATCTCGGTCCTTACTTGGTTTACGGGTTGTAACTCGGCTTTCGAATAGCTCCCAAGTCATCCTATATCTTTGTCTTATATTTCATTTTACTGTCTCTTATAGAATTTGTCAATTCATATGGAACTGCTGTTAGTGTTTGTACTTGCTTATTTTCCTGACAGGATAACGTTGATATATTATAGATGATTCTGAGGCAGACTGCTCGACCTACTATGGGATCGAGATAGATGGAGACTTAGGCCAGGATTGTGGCCTGATAGTTGAGACACTAGACTTGGCACACCCAGAGTAGTATAGCTTAGTTTGGATTTCCTGGACTGCGATCCAGCTAGTGCATTCAGACTGTAGTATTCTATATTATATTTTGTGACTCTGTGATGTTGTTTTTATCTTTGAGTTGTGTTGGATCCTGAACTCATTTCCTGTTTTTACTTCTATCACATTTCCATTTCTGCTATCTATCCTAGTTTTTATCTTGTGATTGAGTTATGCCATATTATACCTCCGTGCGAAGATGACAGGTACCCTTATACTGTTTAGTTGTAGTATTTACAGACGGCCTATACAGCATTCTACCGTCGATTCTGTAGCGTAGGCTGGACGTACCCACGTGCTCGTGCCCCTAATCAGGGTGCGGGTTGTGACAGTAAGTCGGTAAGTCTTCCTATTCCACCTAACTGTTCAAAGGTAAAATCATCATATCTATCAAATAGGGTGTTTGAGTTTACCTGAGCATATGCCATCAAGCATACATTTGCAGGCGTCGTCCGATTGTTCATCTTCTAAGTCGTTAGCTTTGCTTTTATTCCAAATGCTTGTGTTGGCATATCTTCTAGAAGTAAATTTCTTCAAGTAAATCTTTTTATACTTGTTGCCTTTTCTGGTTGATGATGATGTTGTCGGATAGTCTTTTTTGATACGTTCCTTCTTCTTGCAATCGTACCAGATTGGATCTTCTTCATTGTTGCTGTTGTTGCTATTGTGTTCCTTAATTCTTCGGTTGAATCTCATGAACTTCTTGAACTTCTTAACTTGGAGAGCTTGATCTTCAGTGTCGGAATTACTGTCGTCGGAATCGTCTTCGACAGTTCTTAGGTATTAAGCTTTGAGGGCGATTAATTTTTCCTTTGGTACAGCGTCTTCAAAGTCTTAAAGTTCCAGCTCGTAAGTGAGTAGCTTTCCCATGAGCGTTTTAGGAGACAAGGTAGTAAGGTTGTTTCCTTCAATGACTGTTGTAGCCTTCGAAATCTAGTTCTTTGTGAGTGCTCGCAGCACCTTGTGAATCTTCTCATGGTTATTGTATTCCTTGCCTAGGAAGGACAAAGGATTTACAATATCTAGAAATCTTGTGAACGTTTATGTAACGTATTCGTTTGGCTTCATCTTGAATGCATCATATTCTGGAGTAAGCCTACTGATCATGGACTCCTTGACTTGCATCGTGCCTTTATGAGTAACTTCGAGAAGTTTTTATACTTTATTGGATGTTGTCCATGTGGACACCCTTTTGAATTCAGTCCTGTCTAAAGCACAAAATAAGACATTAATAGCACGTGCATCAAGACTGGCTTATTTCTTTTCACAGTCAGTATACTTGTCATGTGCTTTTTCAAACATATTTCCATCATAAGAACACGGGAGGCTTTGTATAGCGATCGACTACTATAGACCATAGTTCAAAATCTAGAGATTTCAAAAAGAAAGTCATACGTGTTTTCTAGTAAGTATAATTGGTACCATCAAATAGTGGGGGTCTGTTTGTGGCTTGGCCTTCACTTGTGAATTTCACAGTTGCCATATGTGATATAGTGATCTACGTAATAGCAGTTAAATTAAAGAAAAATAATAAAAATATTACCTTGCTTTACCTTTAGAACCCCGCTCTGATACCAATTGTAGGATCGAAATGTAAAGAGATATACGCTAGGGGTGAATAGAATAGGCAGCCAGCTATTAAAAATTGTTAGTAGCAAGATCACAGAAATATATCACAGAGATGAGAAAGTAAAAGTAAAGTGCAAAGATAAAACGCAAATACGGTGATGTATAATGGTCTCCCTCTTGTGGGTTCTAATCCAGTCAAGAGAACTCTATCTCCCGGTTGAAATCCACTATGGAAAACCATAAGTTTTCATACGAAGTCCTTGCAACTTCTATAAACATGAGCTTTAATCCGAAGCACTCGAGCAACTTCAATTGTGAAGTTTCTTACATTTATCAAGCCTCTTGATTATAATAACTTTGAACTTCTAGACCGTATTTCACTGGAAAATTTATTCGAGGATTATAACTGACTTGGGATTTGAAAATGAAAGATTAGAAAGCTTTGGAAGATCGTAGTAAGATTAGAGAGAAGAGATAAGAAAGTGAATTGGTGTGTTAAAATGGTAGAAATTCTTCTCTATTTATAGGATTTTCATAGAAAGAATTCGGGCAGAATTCGGACAGAATTCTATGAGAGAATCTCGGCAAATAGTCGTTGCATGCGTAATTGTGGTAAGACTGAGTTTAAAATCAAACGTTCTACTAACCGAACTCTGGCCAAATTCGGAGTGAATTTGCTCCGAATTCTGTTGGTCCAGAATAATTTGGGTTTTGGGTTTGCAACTTAGGTTTTGGGCTTTTGAAGCTTTTCAAGCAGTTAGGAATTGGGTTTTTGGTTTTGGACTTGTTTTCAAAATGAATGGATATTTTTGAAAATGTTTCTTGGGTAGCCTATTTGCCAGTACGACTCGGTTTATATTTTATTCCTAGACTTAATAAAATATGAAAATATATTGATAATTGAAAATATAGACACAATGACAAACACCGCTCCAAGTCTTGAACGGTAGTAGGCATAATCTGGAACAGTTCATCCAAGTACCCCTTCTATCGAGACAG
The DNA here is from genome assembly GCA_029216955.1 of Iris pallida. Lineage (NCBI taxonomy): Eukaryota > Viridiplantae > Streptophyta > Magnoliopsida > Asparagales > Iridaceae > Iris > Iris pallida. Next base: position 620,386 of record JANAVB010011600.1, on the reverse strand, counting down.
GGTTTTATCAGTTATTAAAATCCGGTTCGACTATGTCCAATGGGCCAACAATAACTACCTAATAATGCAATTGTCTTATGGGATTCATACGTATTACTACCCATATATCTATCTTCCTTCAAGCACGAGGGTTTGTCTTTCCGAAATATGTGAAGGCGTAAGACAATAAAGAGTTCAAGAAGGACGTGATCAAATACAAATACGGGGTTCAAAGACAATTGAATAGTTTAAAAGAGAGTTGCCAAGGCAGTTGCAGATGAGATCCTATTTTGGTAGATTCCTATTTACTGGCTTATATAAGTACAATTATGTAACCAATATGATATGATCGGACTTGTCTAGAGGGCAAGTAACTATATCTCAATCTACGTAGAATAGTTATATGAAGAGCGAACCAGGTGTACTAAGGTTGATCAGACCTTAATACACTAATTCTATTATGATAATATGTTAGTGGGCATCTCCAATATAACATATGTCCTGAACAAGCTCGATAAAAGAATAAGCTTGTAAAACTAGATTATGTTAGCAGCATTAGTCAAGATAGTCAAAAGTATGTGAGATGGTGAAAGAAAGTATAAATAGCTCAAGTTCCTCAAAAATATAAGATTCATTCGGTGTTTGTGCCTCTATAGTTGTCCTAATATCTTCTTTTCTAAGGCTTTTGTCGACCAAATGGGTTAGGAACCTCTAAACTCTATAGATTAGGTAAACCTATAGTGTCATTCAATTATACCTCATTAATGGGTCATAAGGACAAAGGGGATGTTAGGTTATGAGAAACACTACCCAACTTACAAGATTTCAACTAAAGTGTAATTGAACAATGGAGCACATATACCAAGTACGAGTTATCTTCCTAACCTCTATATAAGCACGAGAAAAAAGACTTACGGTAGAAAAGTAATCAAGCGAGATGCAATTCAAGATCGTCAAACGAAAGTTTGAAAATGGAATCAATGAAGGAGATCAAGTATGTGGATGAGATCCTAGATTCAAATCCTATATGCTGGCTTGATTGGTGCATTCACGTAACCAAACAATTTATTCGTTGACCTGCATGGTCGACCATAAAAACATGTAACGTCCCAATTCTGAAATATGTTGGACTAGGTACGTAAACATGCTAGCCATATAAAATATACGTAAGCTGTAAATGTAGTATAATCATGGCTAAATAATCGCATCCACAAAATAAGTAAATAAAGATATTATAAAAAATGTATTGTCATTGTATAAGTTGCTGGGTGGAGACAAATCCATTACCAACATGAAACTAGAAAGAATGAAATAACAAAACTAGGAAGATAAGTAGCAAGCGTGATCAAAGAACATGTCCTCTTTGATAGGAAGGAGAAGATAACGATCATGGCAGAAACTCCTGTAGAAGTTCAAAAAAATACACACACCTGGAGAGATCACCAGGTCCTCAAAGGGACGTAACAAGATACATAAAAACATTTCTATTATAATAGTAATTAACCTGCACGAAAAGACAAAAATATAAAATATGTAACAATCAATAAAGACGTCTCAATATCTTAACGCCATGGGACGCTATCGGTCTCGAGACAAAAGATAAATCTCTACTACCGTAATGCCATGGGACACTCCCGGTCCTAAAGAGGGAATAACAAGTCGATAATAAATCTTTATACCGTAACACCATGGGACGCTCCTAGTCCTAAAGATAAGAAAGGCCAATGTCTAACAATCGTGCACACCTACAGGTCAAGTCTAGTCAAACTCAAGGGTGAAGGTAGAAGACTAATCAATGTCGTCACAATACTCACATGAAACAAACAGTGACACATGAATAACAAAAAAGGAACATGCAAGCAAAGTAAGAAAATTAGCAATAACATGAACATAAGCGGCATGTAATCAAGTATGACTTAAGATAAATAATAGTATAGAAATACATGAAAATAAACTATATAATGTGGCAAGGTATATGTAAAACCCCTAAATTTCTACTATAGTTTTTTTATAAATTTGGTACTGATTATTTTTTATATTTGTATTGTACGTCGCGTAGTTGCATTGTACGTCGCGCGCGAAATTTTATTTTGTTTTGTTTTTGTTTTTCTCGTAATTGCTCGCCGAGTACGAATATGTGCGAACGTACATATTTTTTTAAAAACATTTTTTTTCTATAGTTTTGAAGTAATATAGATAATAATTATTTCTAGCTATCATACCAAAATTTTCAAGTTTATTCATTTATGCAGTTATAATAATAAATAATTTTTTTATAAAATGGTATATTAGAAAAGTATATTTATGTAAATATTATTTGGACATACATATATATTTCATAATCATTTATTAGTTTAATTTAAATAATAATGTAATTTTTGAAATTATTATATTAGTATTTTTGGAAAAACATATTTTGAAATTATTGTGACAATTTAAATCTTGATTTGATTTTTATGGATTTATTTAAATAGTTAAATTAATATCTATAATTTAAATTTGATTTACCTTATTTTGGAATTTAATTAGATTTAAATTGGATTTAGATTTGATTGGTTTTAAATCTATTAGTAGAAAATTATCTAATTGGGTTTAAATAATTCCTAATCCTTATCCTAATGGGATTCCCACCTCTCCTATAAAAGGAGAGGTACTTGCCTCTATTTCTATTGAATCCTCCACAATTAATCTTCCACAAATTTCCACAACCCAAATCGTGCATCGTGTCCGGGTCCGTGTCCGTATCCCATCTACTACTTATTTTCTTTTACAAATACATAAATTCTCTCCGTGTCCGACATGCCGGACACCCTGTCCCGTGTCTCACAGGACACGACGGTAGCCCTCCACCACTATCAAATCCCTAACCTAACCCAGCCGTCGCCACCACAGCCTCTTCCCCAACCATCACCAACATCGCTACCCTGCTCCCTCCTTCCGACCATCGCATACACCGATGCGACAATCGTCCCCGGCAAGTCCCCGCCACTTTCCGGCCAAATCCTCCAACAGCCATAAACACAACCACAAATTAGCACCACCCCATCCCGCCGTCGTCACCATCTCACCACCCGCAGCTTCCAAGCACGCCACCCCTGTTCACCGGCCAACACATCGAAGACAAGCCACCCAACCACCGTAAACCAACTCCTCCGACTCCCATGACCACGGCCAGCCAACCGCCGAAGCCGACGACAACCCACCACCTCCTACGTCTTCTACCAGCAAAAGATAAAAAAATAAAATATAACCCTCACCTCAACCGTGCCCTTGTTGCACCGACGAACTGGCCCGAGTCGCGACGACTCTCTACCGCCAGCGCAAGCACCATACCCAGACGCCCCTCCCGGAGCCACATCCTTCTCCTCGGCCAAACGCAGGAACCAGCCACCGCTGTGTCCCCTTCCGGCGTGCACCTCGAGCCCCGCCGACCAAATCAGCCTGCCTCCACCGCCGAGCAGCTCCAGTGCCACCACTAGCCGGCACGCCTCTACCGCGAAAGCTTCGCCGGCGGTCTTCTGGCGAGTTCTCCACCTCCGCCAAGGCCCTGCGTCTCCGGCAAGCCCCATTCCCGCTCCGGCGTTGCCATGGCCGCACTGTCCGCGATCGCCCAGACAACTCCGGTAAGCCGTCGCGAGCACACGCCTATGCCAAGCTCTCTGGTGGCCTCCACCGTGGTCGACTTCTCCGACCGAGCCCCTGTGAGTCTCTCCCCCTCTCTCAATTATCCTTTCCTCTCATCTTCTCTACACACTTTCCAACTTCTCAAAAATGAAAACAAGCAGCCGTAGTTACTTGAAATTCCCTTCCTTCTTTATTTTTGATTATTTTATTGTGTTACCACTTAAGAAGAATACTTCAACACCCTATGTGAAGCTCTTTTAGGTTGTTGTAATATATTCATATTTTAAAATATTTTATTTCTTATGTTTCCTGTATAAAGTTTTTTTTTATTATTTTTTGTTTTCTAGAAGGGCAATATTACTGTTGACTATTACTATTAACTACATTTATTATACTTACTATTATTGTATTATTATTACTTTTTTATAATAAAAATATTGTTATTTATTTTAATACATATTAAGATAGCCCTAAAATATAATATTATCGTCGATATTTTAGATAGGATTTTGGACCAAAACCTTATTTGAAAAATCTTAGTTTTGCCCTAAAAAGATTTTCTAGTATGTTTTATTCCATACAAGTAGTTACAATTTATAAAAAGATTTCCTGATATTTTCAAATATATATCTTAACTATTTTTACCTAATAAGATATAGTTTTTCTATCTAAATTTTTTCTGACAACTTAAGAGTTTAGCCCAAAAACTTTGTTGGTTCTTCTCAGTATTTTTCCTAAAATTATTTTACTAATAAAAATTTCTGTTTTCATATACAAAAATATTTTCTAAAGAAAATTTTGTAATTGAATCTATCCCCACAAAACTCTCCTCAATTATCACCATTCATCATGACTAATCGTGCTCCCCTATTTTCTTGTGATTTCGGACCCCTTACACATCAAACATGGCTATCGGCAAACAAGACATGTCAGAACACCACACAACATCAGGCGTCACACCAGGCAAGACACCTTGCCGTTACTGTTTGATTTCTTGCTCAATATTATGCATGTTTTATTTCTTATAAGTTGTTCTTTCAAAACCATATGTAGTTGCAAATTACTATACTTTAGTTTTCTTTATGCATTTGGCCTAGAGTTAAGGGACCACCTTTGTTTCTGTCGCATTCATTGGCCCGACACGTGTATGCCACGATGTCACATGTCTCATATAGATTCGGACTTGCGTACCGACCGTACATCGGTGCGTACAGGACGAACGTTAGGGTATAACTGCTAATATAATTGCCTATAAGACTTAGCGATTATTAGAAATATCATGGTGTGGATTCAGTACGAGTAGTGCATGGGGAGGGGGAAGACAGTTATTAGGCGCAGGGGCTTTCACCCATTTACTTTTCTCTAGCTGCCATTTGTGACTCAGTCGAGAGCTAGTGAGCCGTGCATTTATTTACTTTTCTCTAGATGCCACTAGTGCGTCGGTTGAAACACAAATGTGCCGTGCATTTACTTTCCTCTAGCTGCCATTAGTGACTCACCCAAGAGCTAGTGGCCGTGTATTTATTTTTCTCTAGATGCCCCTTAGCTCTCACCCGAGTGCTAATGGGCCGTGTATTTACTTTTTTCTAGATGCCACTAGTGTCTTGGTTGAAACGCTAACGTGCCATATTTCTAGTCTCGAGAGCCCTTGTGTGGAACGTTGTCTTCAAAATACATTTTCACATAGAATGGTTAAGGACCTTTATTTGTGTAGTCACATATACTTTTCTGTTGAGCTTTATTTATTCAGTTATTGGCATGATATTATGTGTCTTGTCACGTCCCTCTGAGGACCTGGTTATCTTGCAAGGTGTGTGTTCTTGTCTTTTACAGGTGTTCTAGCTCTAGTCCTGATCATCGCTATTTCTTCGAGGATGGTTGCACTTGGATCGTCTTCGCTTAGCTCGCCAAAATCATTTCATTTCCCATGTATTATCTCCTTACTTGTTGGTAGTGGATTTGTCTCCGCCCAACATATTGTACAAATATATTTCCATAGATGATTATATGAATTCTTTATTTTCCTTTATTTTGTGGATGATATTAGTCGTTATGGTTTCTACTGCATATTACAGCATATGTATGCATACGAGGTTTCCATATATTGGAGTATACTTCGTATGAATACAGCTGGCATGTCTAGTTCCTAGTCCTACGTATTTTAGGACTGGGGCGTTACAGTATACTTGCCTGGTAGTGCTGCATGTTGTGGTGTGATGATCATGAAGGCACAGAATTGAATTTGGTGTTACAACATCGCAAGATGGCCTCCGATGATGGGACAAACTGTTCCATCGAGTCCAGAACAGTCTAATTAGCTAGGATCGACATAAGAAAGTACAAAATTTGCAAGCGGTGGGGATTACGTTTAGTTGTGTTCAGTTATGATAATTAAAGATAATTTTATTAAAAATAGATACTTATACTATTTTAGAAAAACATTTATAATACTTGAAAACTCTATTTTATTACCCCAAAACATTTTAGTTAAATACATACTTGAAAATAAGCTTTAATTTAGATACTACCATTTTATTAGTTAAATTAATTTTAGAAAAATACTTTGAAAATCTAGGAATATCATTTTTTGAGAAAAAATAATAATTTAATTAGGAAAAAATATTACAATAATATTTTTAGGTCAAAAGCATATTTTAAATACCATAAAATAATATAAATACATTAGCCTAAAATAGAATTTAAACTGTCAAAATTAATTTTTGAAAAAAATTGCATGCCAAAGTTCATCATGTCAGCTTTTTGAAACATCAAACAGATCACAAAATCGAGTTCGGGATCTCCCGAAATCTCAAAAATAGTGCGATGCGTTAATTTTCGGACAACTAGCACTCAAATAATTTTTCAGAAAAATATATTACGAATTTCATAAAATAATTTATAGATAATCGAAGCTAACCACAATATGGTTCAAACATAAAAATTAGAGGTGAAATGGAGCCCGGAGTTGGGAGTTATGGCTCTTCAAAGTTGCTACAGTCGAGGATGATTTTTATGACGAATTTTAGACAAAAATGAGAGGAATTGTGATAGTGGAAAGACACAAAAAGGGTAGACACCGACATGGTGCACACACAATAGTGCTGAAAAAATTTGTAGAGAAAAATAATGGAAAGACTCCCTATAAATAGGGTGGAGGAATCCTAATTAGATAAGTATTAGGGACGATTTAATTCCCACTTGATAAATCTCATATTAATTTCAATCTATTTAAAATTATTTCAATAAAATCTAATCCAAATTTAAAATAAGATAAATCTCATCTTTAATTTAAAACTATTTAAAATCTAATTCAATGAAATCTACTCCAATTTAGATTACAGCAAATAAATTTAAAATATATTTTTATAAGTTAAAAATAATTACAATTAATTTAAAATACTTTGAAATAATTCCAAATACTTGTTTTCTAAAACCAAAGTTTTACAAAATATACATGAACTTATTTCATGTACATCGCACGAAAATAGTACAAATTATTTGCATAAATATTACTTTCAAAATTAGTACCTATACTTGTATATCAAATAAAAAGCATTTCTTTAATAATAAAAATAAATTTGGCAAATTCAGGACGACAATTTTATACTCGAACAAATATATAAAATATTTACCTTATATTATATTGAAACAAAATAGTTATTTCTATATTTATGAAAAATCTAATAATAAAACTTTTGTATAAAAATAATTAAATACTTCGTATATACGTATTTGTACTCGTCGTATAAGTACTAAAATAAAAAATAAAAAAATCTATTGTGAAATTTAGGGGGTTTATAGGCGACACAGCTCGTTCGACATGTGAATAAGATGTTGGTTGAACAGAGTTTGGGTTGGCAATCAGCCCAAACCTGGTATTCAACATCTTGGCTCGTTTTTGGGGCAGAAAACAGTCAAGATGCTGCACGAGCATGAACTACTCTGCTAAACAGTCGGACGCATCTCAGTTCTCTAAAGGAGTGCTCCGTCAAAACTATAGCTTCTTTGAATGAGGAGATCTACAACCAACAACCAACTAATGTGCCAAGGCGGAGGCTCACGACCATCTAAAATTAAGTCGGTGTCGAACATGAAGTCGGGTGCAAATGAGAAATGACCAAAGTCCTTCGTTCTTAAAAGCCCCCATTTATAGGCAACATCGTAGTCAAACTCACACGCCAAGTGACAGTCGGTCAAAAGCTCTGATATTAACATGATGAATCTCATATTAATGGCAATGAACCTGCCGCCTATATGATGAATCTCACATTAATGAGAATGAACTTGCCACCTCGATCTTTACCCAATTTGGTCAGCATTTGAGCCTCGTACCTCATGCATTAGCCGGTAACACTTCAAAAAAGTTGACCAGATACAATGCACCAGCAATTAGCTCGGGCTCCTACGCCATAGAGGGTACTGTGTCATCTGAGTGGTTATGCCAGGAAGGAGGCTACGCTCATATATCCCCTTAACCAAAGCGACATCTAATGTTTATCTGACAATGAGGTTAGCTATCAAAAAGATGCCTCGAGCAGAGTGCAACATGCCTCGACTCCAGTACAGACGACGATAGCTCAAAAACCAAAAAGTTGCTCATCTCTACAAACTACTACGCCAAGCAAACGACGTAGGTTCGATTCAGGCGTAGTCCAAACCTATGACATTAGAAGCCAAAAAATGCTTTAAAGTCTGAGCTGACATCTTACATCATCGTAATGATTAAAATATTATCACAGACAGCTGTAAAAATGCCACGTAGACCCTCCACAACACCAAGTTCTTTCTGGTGTAGGGTCATCCCTACGTGAATAAATTTATTTATTTCCACCAAATAGAATCTCATATGCCAAATCGGTATAGAACGTCTATTTCCCTATAGCATAGGGATCGCTTCTGCTCCAACAGCCCAAGATCTTTGATCAAAGCACACACGCCATGTGTTATTGACCCAGTTCTAGTCACGAATGGGTGCCAAACACCGAATATCTCAGCAACAGATAAATCTCAACAGCTGCCACGTGTCGACTCATCTGCAGCCTAACAGCGTAGTTACAATAGATTCAATTCTAACTTCACGCACACAACATCCCTGCGCCCACCAGATCATACGTGCAATGTTTCTATACGCATGAGTAGATCATTCCAAAAAACAACTATAAATAGAAGTATCATTCTTTTATTTAAAACACAAACATTATGGGAGTCAGAGCAAAATTCAGATAGCTGAATTGCAATCCCCTTGCAATCGAACAAGAAGACTTGCAATTCTCTTTCGACCTTCGTCGGATCATCATTGAGTAAAAGAATTAGAAGCAGTATTCGATCTCCATCGTTATACGTCCCTAGAAAATGAATTATACTCAAAAGATCCTGTTTAGGATCTAAGTTGTACTCTTCTTTCGGTTGTTAGATACAAAAGTTCATTTCAACTTTTCAATGGCAAACAACCTGGCGACTCTGCTAGGGACGTCCTTTTCCTCCAACAAGAAGGTAGTGACACAATTCGATGACAACAAGCTCAGATCCTTCCAAAAGATGCTCGTCGTATGCTTTGACCAACAAGGTTATGAGGAATTCCTCTCATAAGGCAGCGTGAGCCCTTCAAAGCGGCTACCAAAGTCGAAGAAGACTCACCAAGTTTGGTTTTCCAAGGACGCTGCATCCGGCCGCTGTTTGCAAAAATGAAAAGTTTATCCAAACTTAAAAAGAATCGTACAAAGTACAGTGAATTATGGAAAAGTACAACTTTAGGAATCCGATCAGAAGACGATCGTTTGATCCCTTGAACAATATGAACTTGAAGACTAAAGCCTCTGGAGAATACAACAGCACTTTTGTAAGAACTTTTGATCTCCGGCCTCGGATAATGATTAGAAACTCTATTTATAGAGTTTTAGAAATAACTGTTTTAGCAGTTATTCTGATGTGCGCAAGGTTGAACTGTGTGGCTTTGGGTTGCGCCAACATCCATTTAGTTACTCAAACGTGTACTAACTGTATTTAGACGCGTGGCATCATATGATTGAAATACGCATAGTTGTATACAGAGTAATGGACACGTTTTGAGAGATTAGTGGCATGTGCGCCACGTCATCCTATTTTAGAACGTTAGTTGCTTCAACTTTGTTAGGTTGCACGAGCTTCAGTCAACGAGTCAAACTGTGCTTGATTAGGTTGCGCCTAGGCGTAACACAGTGCATAGGCACATGGCATCATTACGTGTCAGTCTGCGAGGAGAGTTTGATCAGGTTGCGCCTAGGCGCAACATATAGAGTATCCTTAACAACCGTCATTAATGACAATAAATCATCTCGAGCGCCACGCTTTACGGGATTCGAAGAGATATTCTTCGTTTAACGTGCTGTCAATTAATGATGATAATTATTGTCAGGCACCACGTAGGCTTAGGCGCAATGTGATTAGACGCAATCTGATATATGGCACAACTTGAGCAATGGCGCAACTTAATTTCTGGGCTTCAAAATAGTGGTACAACTTGATTTTTTGGGCGCAACTTGATTGCTGAGTGGTACAAACATGGCGCAACTTGAGTTTCAGGCTCTACAAGACCCCCTTCAAAGTTTTTGAATTTTGAAATGTCACAAAACTTCAAAATACTTTGAATCGCGGCAATTACTGAGTCAAGTTGTGCATATCTCGCACAGTTTGTTGCGAGCTGTTACGATATTTTATGCGCAGCTTGGGGTGACTATTAGGATTATGTTTTAGGCTATAAATAACCCATTGTTAACTGAATTTAACTCTTTACTTTTTCTTTAATCTTCTGAGAGAATTCTTTGAGCTCTTTCGATCTTCCCTCCGACCATCTCCTCGACGTAATGGCACCCAAGAAGACTGTCGCCGACAAAAGAAATAGTGCTGCTGAACCTTCAACCCGTGCTCTGCCAACTTGTGTGCCATAATATGTGCCTCCCTCTTCATGACAAGAGACGGCTAACCCTGCTTTGGAAGGTGACCGAGAACGAACACCTTTGACCACGGTGGCCGGCTTGGTTCTTAATTGACTTGAGCCCCTCTTCTTAGAGTGTTTGGCGCATCACAGACTCTGTGCCACCCCTTCTTTGGGTGTGGTTGCTTATTTGAGCATTGTTCGTTCTTACGAACTGTGTTGCGTATGCTGTTGCACAACTCATTTGTTGCGCAACCAAGTATGTCGCACAACCTGGGATATTGTGCAACTTAATTGTCGTGCAACCCAGTATGTCGTGCAACCCGGGATGTTGCGAAACATAATTGTCGTGCAATCAAGGATGTTACGCAACCCGGGATGTTGTGCAACATAATTGTCGTACAACGCAGGATGTCGCACAACCTGGGATGTTGCACAACTTAATTGTCAAGCAACCCAGAATGTTGCGCAACATAATTATTGCTCATCATAAGGATAGCGCTTTGTATTTATTATTGTTGCACACTCCTGTTGTTTCTAACTTTTGTTCATGTATTTCTTTGCAGTTGACCTCAGGGAAGATCCTCATGCTGAGAGATTTGCTTCAGTATTTAATGTCCCAGAATATAAAGAGAATTTATCCCATATTTCATTTCCTCAGTATGACGGCCTTGAAGCGTGAAAGACCATTCTTGTGGCCCAAGAAAGCCATACTCTGCTGAGTTTAATGAACGGAGAACCCCTAGAAAGTGTTGATGGTGTGGTCCACAAGAAGCCTGCTTTCTTATTTGGGGATGCCATCAAGAAGACTTCCCAACCTAAGGCAAAAAAAGAAGATAGAATATACCAATGTGGAGACAAAATCGTATACCTCACAAAAATATCAAGGTCTATGGCTTTATCTCAATATGAATTTGCGAGCTACCCCCAAAAAATGTCATAGGACCTGACTCCAATCCAGCAGGCCAGAGTCGAAAGAATTTGTTATAGAATGGGTCTGCAGCACAAGGACATTTTTTTACAGTACTTCTGAGAAATACAACACTCGCTTGAGAGGTTTGAGACCAGGCTGTATTCCACCCGAGGATTCATCTCTACTCCTTTCAATCGGGGTACCCACCTTTGCAAATGCATTCGCAAAGGCTGAAGGAAGATATCTAGATAGCGACATGCGTATAACAGGTCTGGTTAACCCAGATATGAAATGCTGGAATAGCTTAACTATCTGGATTTTGGATCAGTTCAAGGACAAACTCCTTGAACTAGAACTTTATAATGCCATCTGGACCACAGTCTACGGTATTCGCCAGAATGCTCATATGTTTCTGGCCTTAATAGAGAGATATAACGATAAGACTGGAACTTTCATGACCCCCATGGAGAAATAGGATTTGCATTTCATGAGATGAGATATATCTCTCATCTTCTAATGGATGATAATCTATACGAAGAGAATGCGCCCACAAATGAAGAATTGGATACTATGGCAGAATAAAATCCTCAGATGATCGCTGTCTTCCAAGAACTGCTCTCTTTACTATAAAAGTGCCACTACAGGTACTTGTTATATCACCAAATGGATGCCGTACCTCTTCTTGGGCCATATGTGGGAGGATAAGCCACTTGAGAGCCAAGCCTGTGCTCCTCGTTTCTTTGAGCATCTCAGTCAAAGTGACGTGCAATATTTGATGGAGAAACACAAATATAGAGATATCAGACTGGATGAGGACTGGCATCCGTTTAAGGCTGGTGACACCCTCCAAAGTAATCTCAAACAGGGTTATATATCCATGTCTAAAGAGGCCCAGCTAGCAGGTTTTCTCTCTTTATGGCTACGATACTTCATAGTTCCAGGAGCGAGTGCAGTTGATTGGTTCTACCGAGGCGTTCTGTTCGCTGCAGTACGTCTCATCTTTGGGGTATAACATGGATCTCCTATTGGCAATGACCAGCCGCTTGAACGCATGATTGCGTTCTTTTATGCATATTATGCTTCATGATATGACGACAAAGCAAGATTTTTCTTGTACTGAGATGCCTTACACCTATTTATTCGGATGGTTATTGCTTCACCTTCCATGTTTGATGAATTCCGATATGGGAAGTGTCAATGGAGATTTCATCCGACGTTACTCCAGCACTCATTGGAATTATACTGCTCTTTCAGAATACAGGTTTGTATTGAATCGTGGATCTGGATGGAGATTTTAGTATGTCCCGCCTCCTTATGGATATGAGACTATCCCTCCTCAGTTGATGGATCTGGATACAGAATCACTCCGCCTAACTCCATCCATCTTTTCATGGCTACAGATGATCTGCCCATCTCACTTAGTCTACCGATTTGAGGAAGACTACTGTTTAGAGCTATATTTGCCAAGTCGATTTGCATGACAGTTTTGCTATGATCAACTTCATGTGGGTAATGCCACTACTTGTCTGCAGGCCAAAGGCTTTCTGATTGATGGAGCTAGGGCTTGGAGATATTACAATGCCCGAGGCACAAAAGCTATATTTTTTATGCCCTATAATCTTCAGCAAGGCCCGCGTATGTTATATACATACGCAAATTTCTATACTTCGGCAAATACTTTTACTGAAAGCTTCCACCTCGCACATAGTTTTGCAAGTGATAAGAGATCTAAATTAGGAGAGCACACAACACAATCATTTCGAGATGTAGAGGATAGAGATCCCAATGATCCACCACTAGAAGCTTCTATTTTCAAGAACTATCCAGATGAGGTACATGGTCCTTTGGACGTATCTTTAAAGGTACGAAAAGAGAAATCCCCTGCCAAAGGGTTAAGAAAAAGAAAAACTAAGGAGACAATGACCCTTCCTCAACTGTATGATAGATCTGCTTCGCCTAGAGCTCAGAAACAAAGAACTTCATTGGTCATAAATGAGCTAATGACTACGAGAATAACTCGTTCTCAGTCTAAACATATACTCCTTAGTACCTCTCCCAGAGAGAAGGAGGCCACTCATTCTTCTATTAAAAAACAAGGAGGGGTTTCTCAAGAAGGAACATCTACTGCCTCGATTAATCTGGATGATGATCGCACTGGAGCTGCTGAGGAACTGGTTGCATTACCACACAGAGAAGTCAGGAGAAAATTGTTAGTGAACCGAGAAGTTCTTCGAAGAACTGATACATCTTCTGTCCCTCCCCCACTGACGGAATCTACCAGCCATCTGGAACAAGATTTACCACCTCTGGAAGGTAATATCAGGATTTTGATATACATCGATATATGTTTTTCTCTTAAAGATGTATATTTAATTGATTCCTTTATTTACAATGGCTATTTCAGTAGATATCCAGCCTTCTGCCACAACTGTAGAGGTCCTAAGATCAGATACTTTGGTGGTATGTATTCCCGCCAATGTACTTGTTGCGAAGGGGATAACGGTTCCTTCACCAACTCCCATTACTCCAGTAACCATCTCTCCATAGAAAGATTTGTCTCCGCAAGAAGGAATGATAAATTCTCCAAAGGCTCAAGATACTACTCACTCTGAAGAGGATCGGGAGATGATAGACGCATTAGCAGATTGTGACTATAGTGACGAATCTTTTGGTGATGACTGGAATAGTAACACTAAAGAGGGACAAATTTTAGTGGATATTCCATCACCTCAAGAATTACCAGTTAACGAAGGCCAGTCAACTATTGAGGGTGAGAAAAACCTGGTTATTGATGAAGGGCATGCTAGTCCCCGAATCGATGAACCTAGAATTCCCGAGAAAGTAGGTGTAACTCAACCCCAGGCTTCCGGAGTAGTAAACACTGAATATTTAGTAGATCAAACTCCCATTACTCTGCCACCTCAAATCGAATCAGGGGTTGGAAGTAGTCAAGCTACGATGTCTACGGACACCATATCGAGGCTCCAGATGGAAGTATTCAGACCTCTTGAGACTCCACATGCAATGCCCGGTTCAGGTAAAAAATAATTTATTTATTTTAATTCCTTCAACATCGTACATCGCTCTAACAAATGGCATATATAAATTGCAGAAGGACCTACAGGAACTACCAGCTCAACAATGGCTTCCTTGGATAAAGGAACTCCAGCAGGAGAGGGGAGTTCTTCCCATATCAGCGCACAAGAGGAAGCGCCTCCACCTGTTAAATTTGTAAAGACTCCGGCAGAAGTCGTAGCCACCCCAAGTGCTGTAGCGGCTAACAAGTTTATGGTGGCTTTCTTCACCAAAGTCTTTTTCACATCTTTAGAGCCCTTAATTCATCGGGTAATGGAGAGAGAGGATGTTCAATTCAGTACAGTCAGAAATCCCTCTTCATTTTAATTGGAGGCATCCGCAGCCAAGGAGATAAAGCTCATGCCATTTTTCTGGAACATATTTTGGACGATCTGGAGGAGTCGATTAAGGCTTATAAAGACCTTAAAAGAGGAGACGTTGAGCTGCTAGTGAATGCAGAATACGAAGCTACGACTCGAAAGGCTGAGATGGATATCCAGATTTCTGAAGTAGCTTCTATTGCTGAGCGTCACAAGGCTATAGCTGTGGATGAGGAAAAGAAAGCTACTGATCTGGAGGCTGAAATTGCCCGGCTTCAGGGAGAGCTCAAAGTCATCAAGCAGGGTGTAGAAAAAGAAACTCAGCTACATAAAGCTGCTGTCAACCAGTTAGACATTTTGAAGCGTCAAAAGGATGACTTTGATCGGCTACAAAACGAAGAACTAGCCCGTCAAACAGCCGCTCTGCACCCATTTGACCCAGAGTCAAGAAGGGTTGAAGCCAGGCAACGGGTGCTGGATTCTTGCACTGAAAGAGCCAAAGCCTTGAAGAAGCGGATCATGGATCTCATCACTTACTCTTCAGAAGAAAAATGATCAAAATTGTTATCTTTTTCTTTATGATGTATCTTTTTTGAGCATTTTAATAAAAAAGAAATGAAATGAGAAAATTTTTCTGTGGTTCCATTATTTGTTGCATACCTTATGATAGATATAAGTAATAGAATAGAAAATATATTCAGAGGTACTGGACGTAATATATTTCTTGAATAGAAAATAACGATATTTATTATATCTGTTCAGAGGTAATGTGGACGTGGCAGAATATAATGTTGGAAATATTATTATTTCAATAGACAACTTTGTCAGAGGTGATAGGGACATGACAAGTTGCTGACGTAGATAATTGGAATTCAGAGGTGCGGAGGACGTGAATTCTTTTCTTTTTTTTGTTTTAGATGTGAGAATTTATCATCAATGGCTTTATTTACAAGAAAGTAAATAAAAGACAATAAATGCTAAGACTGATGAATGGATGGACGGTCAGATTTCTTAGGGAAGAGAAAGTGAATGAAATGAACAGTCACCTAGGTTCTCGATGAGGAGAAACTGAATAAAATGAACAATCATCTCAATTCTCGAGGAGGAGAATGAAATGAACAATCAGACTCTTTTAGGGAGAAAAAGTGAACGAACGAACAGTTGGACTTCTTTTGAAGAGGAAAAGTCGTATTAGTTTTCGAAGCCGATTATCTAGTCTTTCTGTCTATAATTAGAATAGAACTTCTGTAGATGTTGTCAACTTCTTTTCTCTCAGTACAAAATATCTTCCAAAGATATGCTCACTCTGAAGATTGAAGATACGACTGAGACGCCTCCTGCTGAGCCTCCGGTGCCTCCTGAGAAAGAAGTGGGGGAAGGCTCGACTGTTCATGTACCAGAGCAGGACCTGATTGCCAAGTTGGTGGAGCCTGGGAAGACTGCTGAAAAAGAAGCCATGAGGACAGCTTCCTGTGAGTTATTGGTGTGTACAGACAATGAGATATGTAAATTTCTAGCAAATCATGTATTCAACCATGAAGGGTCGGGTCCTCGTCCCCGCCCTTGATATTATGTACTTCTTTCATGCTTTGAAATAATGTGAAAAAATGAGTTTTATTTACATCTTTTCTTTGAATGAAAAACATTTTGCTTTTATACATAATATTTTTTGAGAAATTTGCCATTGATAGGCATCATAGCAATTCTACCATCTATATCTATTAATTAGAAGGCTCCATTTGAGAAAACCTTGTTTACCACATAAGGACCTTCCCATTTTGCCTTGAATTTGCCTTTGCTCATGTGAGTCATAGTCATAGGACGTCTGACAGCAAGAACTAGCTTGGCTTCTTGAAATGTTCGTACTTTGACTTTGTGATAAAGCTTTTGAGATACGGGCCTGATATAATTCGATATGTTGTTGAGCTAGTAGCCTTTTCTCATCGAGCGCCTCCAATTCTTGAAGCTCGAGATGATCATTGTTTTCTGTGGTAATTTCATTAGCAATGGCAATTCTCAAGGATGGAATTTGAATTTACAGCGGTAAAACTTCTTCATATCCATATACCAGAGAAAAAGGTGTACAACCTGTAGGATTACGGACTGTAGTGCGATAAGCCCATAGACATTCTCCAAGTTTTTTACTCCAATTACGTTTGTTAGTAGAGACAAACGTTTTGAGGAGTTTGATGATAGTCTTGTTAAATGCTTCAGCTAACCCATTAGCTGCAGGATTATAGGCCGTAGAGGCAACATTATCGATTCGGTTGTCATCACAGAACCTAGTAAATTTCTGACTAATGAACTGTGGTCCATTATCATGGATGATCCGACGGGGTACACCAAATCTGTATATCACATGATGTTTGATGAAGTTGATGACACTACTAGTCTTCACATCAGCTAAAGGTATGGCTTCAGTCCATTTAAAGAAATAATCGGTTATAGCAAAGATAAACCGATGTCCTTTAGACGAAGGAGGATTGATAGAACCAATTACATCCATGCCCCAAGCTTCGAAGGGCCATGAGGCAGAAGTCGGGTGAAGAAATTTTGACGGTTGGTGAATAAAATCTACATAGATTTGACATGCTCGACATTTCCTTGCATAGTCAATGGCAGCTGATACCATAGAGGGCCAGTAGTAGCTCATACGTCAGATACGATCCTGTAATTTGGGACCGGGTTGATGTGCTCCACAAATGCCGTCATGAGCTTCGCATAATATTTGCTTTACTTCATCACCAGTAGAACATCTTAAAAGTAATCCATCAAAAGTTCGTCGAAAGAGAGTTTTGGTAGTATGATTATAATAAAATCGAAGCGATCGCCAGCGAATACTTGTAGCTTCTTTAGGATCTTCAGGTAGTATATCATGCACTGTATAGTCGATGAAAGGTTCTCTCCAATCTTTGCTGATGACATTGACTTTAGTTGAATTACTGAATTCAATGTTATGATTGTTTTGAATATAAAACAATTTTCTATTGGAGATAACAACAATTTGTTGTCTTTTGACCGAAATTTCAAAGACCGCTGCTAGGTTAGCTAAGGCATTAGCTTCTGTGTTGCATGATCGACGTATATGTTTGATGAAGACCTTTGAATAAAAAATCTATTCTGATTGTTGCTTCATGGTACGGTACCAGATCTTGATGTCGAACTTCGTATGTACCTCTAACCTGATTAACAATCAGCTTAGAATCACCATATACTTCGAGATATTCAATATCCAATTATTTAGCTAACTGGAGTCCAATAAGCAAAGCATTATATTTTGCCACATTGTTGGAGCACGACTCATCTAAGGAATAAGCTCTCTGAATAGCTAATCCATCTGGAGAAACAGAAAAAATTCCCACTCCAGCGATAAGGGTGTCTCCAGGTCCAATTCTAGATGCTCCGTCGAAGAATAAACGCCAAGTAGGAAATTCTTTTGAGATCATATTTGATTCCAATGTCTCGTCTGGAATCTCATCATAGAGTTTAGATGTCTCAGGGACAGGATGAGCTGCTAAGAAATCAGCAAGTACTTGGCCTTTCACACACTTTTGTGGAAAATATACCATGTCATATTGTGCTAATAATATGGCCCATGTAGCAAGCCTAGAATTGAGTATACTGGGCTTCTTCATTAAGATCCGCAGAGGATTGACTCTGAAAATAATATGAATGGTTTGGCCGATGATGTAATGTCTTATCTTTTGAACAACAAACATTAAGGCTAAGCATTCCTTCTCTACCGGACAATAACGGTGTTCAGCACCAATCATCATCCGACTAAGGTAGTAGATGGCTTGTTCATGACCTTCTTTGTTCTTCAGAGCCAACAAAGCTTCCAGTGAATGATCCATCGCCCAGACATACATCAAGAAGGGTATTCCTTAGATCGGTGGTACTAGAACCAGTGGACTCATCAAATACTACTTTATGTCACATGCTCATTGACATTCTTCTATCCAAATGAAAGATACACCTTTTTTCATTAACTGAGTAAATGGTCTGCAACGCCCAGACAAATTTGAAATAAATCTTCTGATGTAAGCAAAACGACCCTGGAATCCTCGTAGCACTTTTTGGTTGCGTGGAGGACGTATCTGTTGAATGGCTTTGATCTTCTCTGGATCAACGTGTATACCTTTAGAGGTAACGAGAAATCCAAGAAATTTACCACTAGAGACTCCCAAGAAAGACTTGGTGGGGTTCATTTTGAGTTGATGCTGGCGCATTAGATTGAAGATAGTTCTTAAATCTTGGATATGAACTTCCTTTAGACGACTTTTGACAACAATATCGTCAACGTAACATTTGATAGTCTTTCGCAAATGATCTCGAAAGGTGGTACTCATAGCCCGCTGGTAAATTGCACTCGCGTTCTTAAGATCGAAAGGCATGACTGTATAGCAGTATATTCCGCGGGAAGTACGGAATAAAGTATGTTTCTTATCTTCAGGATTCATCCGGATTTGATTATATCCAGAAAACCCATCCATGAAAGAGATTCGTTCGAATTCACAAGTATTGTCGATCATGACATCTGTAATTGGGAGAGGGAATTTATTTTTAGGAAAAGCGTCATTGAGATCACGAAAGTCTATGCACACTTCTCTGATAAAACCACAAGCGATAAGTTTTCTGACTTCATCATATATCGTATCCATCATCTCAGGCTTGAATCGTCGTTGCTGTTGTTTGACTGGCTTAGCATTAGGAAAAATGTTAAGTTTATGAGTTGTGACCTGAGGATCTAAACCCGGCATATCTTCATTACTCTAGGCGAAGACATCGATATATTCACGAATGAGGTGAATCAGTTCTTGTTCATCATCCTCTAGGAGATTTTTGCTAATGAAGATCGGTCGCGGTACATCTTTCTCTCCAACATCGATCTGGATTAGTTGATCTTCGGTAGGTGGTTCTCGTTGTTCAAAACGGAGTTCCCACTGAGTGTCCATCCTTTGTGCCTAAGGATCTGCTTCAGGAGCTTCTTCAATATCATCCTCGTCATTTTCTGAGAACTCGGTAGACACCATATTAGAAGGCACTGTCACCCGATGGACATGACCAATACTGGTGTCAGAATCCCATAAAATGGAATCTGAAGAATTAGAGCGTTCATTTTTATCAGATTCAGAGCCTTGTGGAATTATAACTAGTGAAGTATAGCCCAACCCATATTTTGTTTTGTTGTAGTATTATTGTGATTTTCCTTTTGGAACAAGAATACGAATAGGAGTTCTCCTTCCTTTGCCGCCATTGAGGCCGGTTTTAAAATCATAGCCCACTTTACGGATGATTGTCTTGGATTGTTGACTATAATGATGTAATTGTAGCCTTCCTGTATCATCTTTTTCATTATTGTTGTCAGGCATGATTTTTTGTTCTGTTCCTTTACTAAAAAGTTAGGAATTTTGCCTTTCTTTCGAGAAGGAACTAGGAAGAACGATTCTTGTATTGATTCAAGTAATACCACATTTTGGAGAGATGTTACGACTCTTATTGTAAGTGGTTTGCAGCTATATAGCATATCCAAATAACATCGAGTATGATAAGAGACATCAGTATACTGCAAAGGAGATGATACTTTATTGATCTTTACATCATCATTTACAATAGGACCTTTAGCCTTAGAAGGCTTAGTCAGATTGATAACCAGAGGATGAGAAGAAGAGCGAGAAGGAGGGAGGGTTTTCTTACGACGAAGGTCGATTACAAGTGGCTCAGAAGAGGTGAGCTCCCTTTGTTCCTGTCTAACACCAGGAGGCTGCTTCTTGTGAGAAGGAAGGTAAATAGTCAATATCTTGGAAGACTAAGGACAGGAAGTATATCCTTTGACAGGGACCACCAGAGTGTCATTTGGCACGCCTTTCTGTTCTTCGTCAATATCCATTGCTAATACCACCTTCATGAATTCCTCTTTGTACATGCGAGAATCGTTGCAGTATGCTTCAACCCCCTTGAAAGGATTTAAGTCTGCAACTTCTTTCTATACTTCTCCATTGATATCCACATATTTGAAACATTGGTGGAGAGTAGAAGGTGCAATGTTATGTTTGTGGAGGAATGGTCTTCCCAACGAAGCATTATATGAGCCATGATTATCAATCACATAGAAAGTCACCTTCGTATGAAGATTGTCGATTTGAAGTTTCAGGCGTATCTTCCCCAAAGGTTCACTTCTTCCTTGATTGAACCCCAAGATAGTAGTGATAGTTGTAGAAAGGTTGTGCACCGGGATCTTCAAAGCGTTCATCAGAGTCTTCGGCTAAGTGCAGACCCTGGGACAATCAGAATGCGATCGACTTTCACGGTGTCCACATATCCCGTAAAGTAGAGAGGACGATCATGACGATTGTCTTCTGACAACATGTCATCCTGCGTAAAGGTGATGTTAGGCATCTGTTCAAATACACTATGATAATGTGTACAAGTGACAGGTTCCTTTTCAGGCTTCTTGAGAAGAGCAAGACAAGCGTCAGCCTGCATCAAGGCCTCACTCAACGTTTTTCGAGTCTCTTTTGAGAGATGTAAGAGTTCAAAGATTGACAATCTCGCTGGAGTGTTAGCCAATTGAGCCAGTATGTCAAAATTACATGGCTTCTCAAGTCCGAGAGATGAGGACTTCTTTAATGCTTTACCAAAGTGGACATGTTATTTTTCTTTGTCTGTTGATGTTGGTTTGGGAAGAATCGGTTCCACTACTAGCGAAGATGTAGATGGTATATTCTTAACAGGAGAAGATGATGCAGGAATAACATTAGGAGATGGAGCAGGATTCTCTTGAATCTCAGGATACTCTCGGAGGTAAGGTCTCACAGATCTGGTGCCGATTAAAAAATTTCTTCTGTTACAGGTTCAAAGGATACCATGTTGCAGCTCTTCGATTTAGTTTTAGAACGCTTCTTTTGATTGGAAGAAGAAGGTGCTTCAAAGTCTGCGACTAGATCTGGATGAATCCACATGATTTCTTCTTTATCAGTGGATAGCGAAACAAGACCTTCATTTTAGGGAGGTGGAAGATTCACGATCGTAAGAGTAGCCCTCGGAATGGGAACGACATCATCTTGCACTAGTTGCGGTGGAAAGCTACCAAATTGCACAGAGATGACATTGGCCGTCACAGTCTTCTCGTCCTGTTGGAGAGTAACTGCACCAGAGTTGACCATTTCTTGGATTTTGCCCTTGAGCACGTAGCAGGCTCGAGTAGGATGCCCTATAAACCTGTGATAAATACAATATTTAGGGTGATCAGTCTTACCAACTTTGTCTGTCCGTTTTGTCTCCGGCAATTGAAGCTTATTGCTTTTGATCAAGCAATCGAAGATGCTCATGATATCATCTTCATCAAAAAATACTCTTCTTTAGGACGGGGTGCTTTTTGTGGTGGTGTTGATGGAGTAGGTGTAGGTTGAGCAATATTGACAACCAAAGATTCTTTGCCCTTGAGATTGATGGCCAACATTTTCTTATTCTTGTGATTGTTCTGGCGATTATTGTTGACGGACGTAGGATGTTCATCTTGGTTAGGATTAGTCATTTGAACTCCGAACTGTTTGAACTTCTCAGCACTAACCTCCGCAGCTTTGGCATTTACAACGAAAGAAGGCCAGTCTTAGAATTTTGTTGATCCTGTCCATATACTGATAATAGGCAACAAGTTTGATTTACAGGTGTCTATTGTTCAATAAAATTTTCAGTGGTCTCATTGTGTTTTTGTTTAATTTTAATGAGGGCAGACATAGTCATGTCGTTGACCCTCTCATAAAATTGTTCCAAGAACATTTGCTTGAAACCAGCAAAGAAGGTTATGCAGCCATCAAGCAAACTATGGTACCAGTCATATGCTATACCGGCTAAACAATCGACGAACACCCTGGTAAGAAGAGCATCATTTGGCTGCAATTGATCAGTCATCACTTCAAAGTGATTGATATACTGACTTGAAGAAGTTCTGTCATCAAACAATATAACGGTAGGAAGCTTGTATTTAGAAGGAAATTGAACCTCCTTCCATTCCGCAGGATAAGGTTGTTTTATCCCAAGTCTTTGTAGACCATCCTTCTGCTTGTAGGCCTCGAACTGGGTGCATAAGAGTTGTATAGCCTCATTAGAATCCCCTGATAACTATGAATTGGTGGGTTGACTCGAGGTATTCGGAGGAGGAACAACATGATAATTACCACCCTCAGCACCAGACTGACTAGGAGCAACTTGAATCGGTATAGAAGCAACATGGGGAGATGGTACCCCCAGACCAACAATGATAGGCACAGAAGATGCTATGAGCTTAGGATTTCTAGCAGGATTTATAACCGGTGGCACTGCATATTGAGCCACAATTATGGTATGCATACTTGCGACCATTTCAGCCATAGTCTTCAGTTTATCTTCCAGTGCAGCAATTCATTGTTCTTGACTGGCTAAACTGGAAGCGTCTTGTTCTTCTATAATGGCATATGCATCACTTCTCTTGCTACAATTGACGAGATAGTTTGTTCAGAGCTTTCACTATCTGCGTCAAAGTCAGATAAAGAATCCTCTTCCAGATGAGTAATGGAGAGATCTTCCTGATTAAAGACATCCTGGTCCAAATTTGGATTTTTTATCTGGTATTTTGAAAGACCCCTTCAATGGATTCACGGAGTTGACCCAAGTACTGTTGACTAGGATTGCGAGACGTGCCACATTTTGAAGATTTTCTACCCCTAGTGTCCCGGGAAGTCATATTGATAGAAGTATATAATAGCTCATCTTCATCTACCATCATGGGTTCAGGAGTTGAAGCATAGTTCAGACGATCGAAGACAGATCGTTTAGCTGATTGACAACAACACTTGATAACCACTTCATGAACGCAGTGGCATTCTGATGGGTGGTTTAGAGGTGAGTGAGATGTCTCCATGATCTCCCATTTTTGTGTAAGACGTTCCCGGAGATCAGCTACCACTACGAGATGAGAAGTAGTCAGAGGAACGTATTCCTAAATGATATTAGGAACATGACTCCGGTTCTTAAGATGCTTGGTTTCGTGGGTGTACAGAGAAGTACTTAACTTATTGGCATAAGTGATTGGGTCTTTCTCTTCAAAGATGTGTTTTTGGCGCAAGTTGGCCCTTGGCATAGGACGCTTGCATTTTACCGAGGTTGATACTGATTGGTGCCTGTTGATATAGGCGCACAAATCAGATAATTCTGCTCCCGATGCATATGTTTGAGATACCAGCAATTTTCCTTGCTTGGATCTTAAGATATGCAAGGTTGGCAGATCTTGAGTAGTTACCATAGGGGTAGGCAGAATGCCTTTTTGATCAACATTCTTCCCTCTAGCAGAGATTTGAAGACCTCTGTTGAGAATAGAGGAATCTTTGTTCAAGGGAATTCTTGTTTTGACTGGTGTAAATGGAGAGTCTGAGATATTTTCTCCCGAGTCATAGACCGGAGAGGATGAGAAAAGACCAAAGGGTACTTTCCTTTATTTTGTGAAGGGTTAGCTAAAAAGCGTTTCCCTCTGTTTTGTTGTTGAACCACAGTAGGCACAGGTTGCACAAGTTGAGGAAGTGTCAAAGGACCCTTCCCTTTGTTCTGTCTAGTACTACCACTAGAACATTGCTTCTCCAAGTTCAGAACTGGAGAAGAAGTGGAAATAGCCAAAAGGCTATTTCCCTTAGGTTGCGCCAGGGCAACAGAGTGTGTAAGTTGCGCTCGGGCAACAGAATGCATAGGTTGTGCCATAGCAGAACAGGCAACTGGTTGCGTCTTGGTAGCAGAGTGAGTGAGTTGCACTCAGGCAACAGAAGTAGACTGCGCCTTGGCCACAGAGGCAGTTTACGCCTTAGCAACAGAGTGAATGGGTTGCGCGCGGGCAACAGAAGTAAACTACACCTTGGCCACAGAGACAGATTGCGCCTTAGCAGCAGAGTGAATGGGTTGCGTGTGGGCAACAGAAGCAGGCTGCGCCTGGGCCACAAAGGCAGATTGCGTCTTGACCATTGAGCGCTTAGGTTACGCCTGGGCAACAACAACTATGGAAGGCTTAGGAGTCCACACAGTTCTATTCTTGGTAATAGCCATAGTTCCCTTGGTGCTTTTGGTGTTGATCATATCCTCGTAGGCTGTCTGGTTGACTTGAACAACTAGGGTCTTCAGCGTCTTGCCGATTGACGCGGTATCACATTTAGTTGTCACCTTCTTGTCGGAGGAGAAAGTCGTTCCTAGCAGAGTCGCCATTTTGTTTGCAAAAACAAAAAGTTTATTCCAAACTTAAAAAGAATCGTACAAAGTACAATAAATTTTAGAAAAGTACAACTTTAGGAATCCGATCAGAAGACGATCGCTTTATCCTTTGGACAATGTGAACTTGAAGACTAAAGCCTCTGGAGAATGCAACAGCACTTTTGCAAGAACTCTTGCTCTTCAGTCCTCTGATAATGATTAGAAACTCTATTTATAGAGTTCTGGAAATAACTGTTTTAGCAGTTATTCTGATGTGCGCAAGGTTGAACTGTACGGCTTTGGGTTGTGCCAACCTCAGGTTGCGCCAACTTCCATTCAGTTACTCAAGCTTGTACTAACTGTATTTAGACGCATGGCATCATATGATTGAAATACGCATGGTTGTGTACAGAGTAGTGGACACGTTTTGCGAGGTTAGTGGCATGTGCGCCATGTTATCCTGTTTTAGAACGTTAGTTGCTTCAACTTTGTCAGGTTGTACGAGCTTCAGTCAACGAGTCAAACTGCGCTTGATTAGGTTGCGCCTAGGCGCAACTCAGTGCATAGGCACATGGCATCATTACGTGTCAGTCTGCGAGAAGAATTGATCAGGTTGCGCCTAGGCGCAACATATAGAATGTGCTGAATAGTGTCATCAATGACAACAAATTATCTCGAGCGCCATGCTTTACGGGATTCGAAGAGATATTCTTTGTTTAATGTGCTGTTAATTGTCAGTGCTGTCAGTTAATAATGACAATTATTGTCAGGCGTCATGTAGGCTTAGGCGCAATCTGATATTGGCGCAACTTGAACAGTGGCGCAACTTAATTTCTGGGATTCAAAATACTGGCACAACTTGATTTTTTGGGCGCAACTTGATTGCGGAGTAGGACAAACATGGCGCAACTATAGTTTTAAGCTCTATAGCCGCAACAGAGAAGGGCTACGCCAGTACAGCCTCCCCTTCTGCTGACTCCATCAGCAGGCAAGCCGTTGCTCTCAGGTTGTGCATGAGTCTGGGAAGCGTGTTCTGGCTGTCATTCCTAATCTACCCATTCCCAGTCAATAGCATTGTGCAAGAAGAACAAGGGCACATCCACCCTCCCGTACATAGAGTCTGCTGCGCTGGAAAAGCCTTCTATCTGTGACAGAATCACTTGCCATCTTGGCAAGGAAAAGTTCGATTCTATGTACTATGCGCCTTTGCGGACTAGTACGAAGAAATCTAATGCAGCACATGTAACGCCCCAGTCCCAATATACGTAGGACTAGGTATACAAAATATGACAGCTACATACATGCAAAAAATACTCCAATATATGGAATCCTAGTATATATACATAACCTGTATAAATTATAATCACAGGCCAATCTAACTACGTCTCATCCACAGAACACAAGAGATAGCAGAAGTCCAGATAGAATATAATAAAATAGTCAAAAGATACAGTCGAGTTGAAATAGATCCACTACCAAACAACTATGAAAATAGTCTCAGATAACTGGAGTCCGACCTCCTAAAATAAAATAAAATAAATAATAAAAAGATGTCCAATACGGAGTCTCAAATTATGACTAAGAACTAGATCTCGAAAGACGAGACCTCATCATCTACGAAAGATGGATCCAGTACAGAACCGTACTCTGGAGGGAAGTCCTGATCGTCCAAGCCTAGAGAATTCACCAGGTCCTCAGCGGAACGTAACTAGATACAAGAAACAATATGCCATATAAACTATGAAGTAAAGTAAAGCTTCATGCAATAGGGTGCCTAACTATTCTACCGTGAACATGTTTGTTAAGAACAAGCCTCCCTACTTGGATACCAGGGGCTAAGCACAAAACGTTCGAAAACTTTAGAGGCCAACCTGACAGGATAAGCTTACTCGTATCTCCAGCGGAGCTTCCGAGTTACAAGAAAAAGTGTAATAGTAGCCCATACGTTAAGTAATTGTTCTCCCTATCCAATGTCTAGCAATGTCTTCTCCATGATTCATATGAACCTCTAATAACTATCAAGTCTACTAATTATGAAAATCTATTGGCAGTTACTCCCTAACCGTTGCACATCTCATATGTATCGATGGTCAGCCGACTACGCGAGTTCGTGTCCTACATGTGACTCACAGCTCATGATAAAACAAGTGTAAAGGCCATAGGAGATATACAAATACCTCAAATCCATTGGTAGTCGCCTAGTACTAGGTCAATGCAAAATTAGAAACAAAAACAGTAAAACGTCTAATGCAATCGCTTGCACCCAAGTATGACTTGGACGCACAGTGTGATAGAACATGCAATATATACTAAAACTGAATAAAATAACAGAAATAAAACAATAATAAATGACAGAATACATTGGCAATGTATCTGCATAGAGATGGTGTGCAGAAATAGAAAAGCCCAGTCACTCATATCGTTTGAATCAATAGCAGTAAAAAGTCAAGTCCCGTAAATGTCCTCGTATGCTAAAATAAACATCATGAACATTTCTGGTATAAAATAAATGTCTAAAAATTCATGTCTACCCGTAAGTCCAATTCTGGACAGAGGATCAAAATCATAATTTCGAGTCAAAATGATGTTCCTCGTTGGACTCGCTTTGCACCGAAAAGCGTGCCAGTATCTACGATCTCTAAACTTATCAAACAATATGTCTACGGGCCTGGATTGAAAATACTAACCCAAACGTATGTCCAAAGTTTGATTCCGGTGGGCCATGCACAAATTCGCCCGTTGGATCGGGTCGCGGGCCCGCCAAAATAGCGTTCCGGTTGACCTTCTCAGAATCGGACCAAGCTTGGCTCACAGGATCGGAAAAATGACACGGTTCAAGTGGCGCAAGTTTCGTCTCGAGATGAGGAACATGTGCAAAGTTATGGGCTACTTTACCAAGGGGCCGATATGGGGTATCTTGTAACACCCAGTTTTCTAGATGAGGGTAATTTTAAAATTTTGTAATTATAATTATTAATTATTGATATTTGATTCACATTATGATTTTTGGTGATTTTTGATAATTTTTAAACTATTTAAAAACTGGTTTAAGTTATGACTTGTGATTTTGATGTGCTGCTAGTGAAACCCTAGAGACTGCATGACCTAGAGCCTAACCATGTCATTAGGATTATTTAATTATCATTTTTAGCCTAGGGGTAATTTGGTTATTTTGACTTATTTGAATTATTTGGTGATTTGTTGAATTGGTGATTTCTAATTGACCTTGACTTGTTGAGACCTAGTGGACTAGCCTAGAAGCTAACCCTAGCCATGGTGACCCTAGTCTAACTCGAGTTAATCTATTTTTGTCATTAGAGAATAGTTTTAGAATGAGGGGATTTTGTTTAGTGAATTTAAGTCGTGGCTTATGGTTTCATGAAATGACTTATGGCTTAATTATTTGATTGAACATGACTTAAGCCCATGGGACATTTAGTGGACCCTAACCCTAACTTTTCAGCTTATGAACAGCCACATAAGGATCCCCACCCTATATAAACACTTATTCATTTGGCCTTGCCTCTTTTTATCATTCCAACACTTAGAGAAAAGAAAGGTATTTTTCCCCCTTCCAAAAATTCCTATTTTATTTATTTGATCTCCTTTTTTATTCTAGTATTTTGCATTGGGTTATAATTAAGTTTATGGACTGTTGGTGGAGAGCTATTTTAGTTTTGGGCTCATTTTGAGCATTTGGCCATCAAGAGGAACACCCCCCATTTGGAGTTTTTCCATACAATTTGCACCTATAGGTAAACCCTTTAAATTACATTATTTTTGTGATTTCTTTGCATGATGGTTTAGGTTTAGGTATCCCCTAGCTGTACCTCGAATTTGGGTAGATTTTGTGTCCGTTTGTTGTCCGTATCGGACACGAGTCAAAGTATATGTTAGGTGTTTGACGAAATGCCTCAATGGATTGAATGTTAATGTTTTTCAAAACAAATTACATATTTGGAAAGCTTATTATATGTAGATTGTGTTCTGAGCACGAATCGGGTCGGGTTTCGTGTCCAAAATGGACACGTACCTCGTGCACGACACTGCGTACAGGCCCGTGCGACTGTCCTGCTGCTCGGGTGCCCTTGCGAACACGACACGACATAAGACACCACAAAAATTGGTGTGTGGGTGTGGGCACTGACTGACAGGACCCCGACAAAATTTCGTGGGTCCTCGTTGTCTGTGCACGAAGGAAACGAGGCTGCATTATCTCGTGCCTGCTCGTGCATGCTATGCGCGTCCCCTGTATTTCGGGGTTGACACAGGACATGACACTTCACTAGGACACATGGAATTTGGCGAGGTCATGGGTCCCATATCTGACTAGACCCTCACCAAGTTTCGTGGCACTTGGTTGCGAGTCGAGGAAGTTCTCGAGCTCGCATCGAAATTCCCTGACACGTACACACGCGATTTCGAGCCACTAATACGGCTTTGAAACTAGGACACGACACATCTTGGGGTTCGTGCAGGCACTTGGATACGTCCCTCTAGTCTAGGTGGACACGTGTGCACGACTATGACACAGTTGGTGCAACGCACGTGTCTCTACCTCACTCGACACACGTGCACGATGCTTGTGTACACTGTTTTCTGTTTTGTGTGTCGTGTGGGTGATTGGACTGATTGTGTCCTATTCGTGGACACTGGGACACACTCCCAACACTCTCTCGCATGACACCAACATTACCAACCTACTGATTGAGATTTAGCTACTATTTCTAAATCGATATTATAATTTTCCTATATTGGGGACTTCATGAAACTGTTATTGATGCACAGTTAAAACAGTTACCTTCATGACATTCCTGAGATCCTGAGAAGAGCTCACTGATTTATTTAAATTGGGTTTTTGATGTTAATTAGATGTTCCTTATGATCCCTATGTATACATGTGTGGGGAGATTGGGTTTTTTTCGAATTTAGTTATATTAATGTGTATTGCTTGAATGTCAAAACTGTCAATTTCCTGAACTTTTCATTCTTTTTTAAAATTGATTTTTGAGTGTTATTTTGCCATGTTAAATGCTTGATCATATGTATTAGCTACTGAGCTTGATGCTAAACTGCTAGGGTTGGTTTCATGTTAGATTAAATGTTACAAGAGGAAGGGGGATTCGAATATGGCCTGGGATTTTGGGGATGAAGGAACTGTCATTTTTACTGATATTCAGTTCTATGTTAATTCGATTTCTGAACACCTTTCTAACTGCTATTACATGGGTGATAGTTTCTGTTGGGTTAGATTTTCAATTTTGATTATGTTTTGCATTAGTGAAAAGGATTTTGGTTATGGGTTTGGGGCTGGACTGATACACAGTCCTGGAAATTAGAAAATTCTGAACTTCTTCCCTTTCTCACTGATTTCTCATTCTTTTCTGAGTTTCAGTTATATTTTAGTTGTTTTGGTAATGATTAACTACCAAGATTTATCCATATACATGAGTTACTTTACTGTCAAGTGGGGTTATGGGTGTTCGAAATGTTATGGATTCGAAATTGGTTTGAATCATGAAACTATAATTGTAGTAGCATGGAAAATGATCCATGCGGCTAGGAAACCCCATGCAGCTCAGAAGGCCCATGCGGTTCAGAGAGTCATGCGGCATAAGGGACTATGCGGCCCAAGACATCCCATGTGGCTCAGAAGACACGTGGCGTAACAGTGCTCCCCTCCGCCCTATGCTGCATTAATTACTTTGGCGGCTGACAACTCTGAAAAAAGTGACAGCCCTGACACAAGAGAGGCAATTATGACTCTGTCATAATGACAGACCCCTAGGGAAGAGAAAGAGATCTCTGATACAATCACCCGAGATCCATAAAAATGCCACGTGGTCGTTCGTATGCGGCTCGAGCGAAGACTTCCCATGCGGTTCAGAAGGAAGCCGTCCTATGCGGCTCAGGCCGAAATAGTCTCATGCGGCTCAAGCGGAGGCCTTTCCATGCGGCTCAAGAGGACCATTTCCATGCGGCTCAGGCGGATGCATCCCTATGCGGCTCGCAATGATCATCTCCATGCGGTTCAAAGGTTCAAGGGGGGCCACTACCAAAGCAGCCCTGACACGTGGCCCAAACCTTATGCAGCCCAAACCCTATGCGACTCAATCTTCATGCGGTTCAGATCCCCCCAGTGGCTCCTAGGACACGTGTCCTAAGCCGATCGATTTCCCAGATTTATTGCAATTAGAGATTGGGTCAAATCCCAATAATCTGGGACACGTGGCAGGAGAATAAATTAAATTTATTCGCAGACATCAGCAAATCATCATGAGGAAGATTTATTCCAATCAGCATTAATTACTGATGAGATTTGGTGTAATCTACACTTAATGGCCCAGATTCATCACACTCAAAACTAATGGCCTAGATTGACCAATCCACAGGCCGCCGCCATCTCCAGGAAGCAATCATTGCAACCCTAATGATCACACCCCACTCCTATAAATAGCAAGGTGCCATTCCCTTGCAATATACATTCCCTGGAAATATACACAACGGAGAGAGCGCGACTAGAGAGACCCCTTTTCGAGATCAGAGAGCATTACAAGACTTGGAGAAAAAAAGCAGAGAGAGAGCAAAGAGAGCATTTCTTCAACGCCGAGCAAATCTTCTGGAGCCAAGGCTGCATACCGATCGTCCAAGGAGTAAGGCAGGACTGTCGTCGCCTTCCCGAGCCTCTATCGTCACCCCCCAGAATCTAAAATAAATAATTGTACTTAGTCTGCTGTACCTAGGCTTTCGTCCCTAGGCTTTCTTTGTACAAGCGAGTTTGTAGTGTGAGTCTAAGTTCAGTCCTCCAATAAAACTGTTCTGTACTTTTATAATCAATGGCAAACACGATGGCGACTCTGCTGGGAACAAACTTCTCCATGGCTGAGGATTTGGTGACGCAATCGGATGCAACCAAACTTGGCTCCACACAACAGAAGATGGTCGTCCGCTTCGACCAACAGGCGTTCGAAGAGATGCTCTCCGAAGGAAGCGCTGGCCCGGTCCAGAAGCACACCCGCACCACGAAGGCTCACAAAGAGTGGAGGCCAAAATTGTTTGCTCCTCCTCAGGCCCTCGATGGAGTACTCTCTGCTACCCAAGACGGTGAAGGCGATTCTCGTGCAGCCCTACTTCAAGCCGTAGAAGATTCTGCTGTCCCCAAGTCCGGCAAAGAAAAGCACTACGATGCTGGACTTGCAGGGGCAAAGAGCGATTTTATGGGCTCCAGAAAGAAACCAAACAAGGGCATTAGCCGCAAAGCGAGGACTCATGCGGCCAAGATTGCCAGCCGCATGAATAATGACCATGCGGCTGAAATTGCTAGCCAAAAACATAGTACTCATGCGGCCAGATGTCCAGCCGCATGGAGAACACTTATGCGGCAAGTGTTTCCAGCCGCATGGAGAAGACCCATGCGGCTACGACTGCCAGCCGCATGAGGATCGCTGATTCCAGCCGCATGACGTCTACTCCACGTGGCTCCGTCTTCGATCGACTCACCTATGGTCCTGATCTCCTGTGCTCCCAAGAAGACATGTCTGATTCTCTCCAGCTCCACTTAGACTCTTCCTACTATGTGCCCTTACACACTAGAGTAAAGAAGTCTAAGGCAGCATGAGCTTGGCAAGCTCGGTCCGTTGATCCGACCTCTGACCATCCGAACGCCCCGTGTACTATTATGCGGGCCTCTAATGGGAAGTTGTACAGAACCACTCGAGTCCAGCCCCCGGCGGCAAACGGACAGGGAGGTTCCCAAAAGTCTTCCAAAATCCAAGGAGCAAACATGGTCGATCCAGACCCATCTGACTTGCGTGAGGCCATCCTCCACAAACACAAAAATAGAGAAGGTGCCCCAGGGTGCAAAGAGTCCTCTCACGGACGTCACTGCACCCAAATTATTGTCAATTACTGTTGCAACAACGCAATGGTGCAAGAAGACCGGCGATCCGTCTTCCAAAGACTGTAACGTCCAAGCTCAGAGGACGAGGCGCCTCCTGTTGTCCCCTGCAACTCTACTCAGAATATCCCTGCCGAGGGAAGAGGGAATAAGGCAAGTATCTCCAGGCCAAAGATATCAACCACTACAACTAAAAGACTTTCTTCTAAACGGTTGTCCACCACCGGAGTTTTCCAAGGCACCCGTTCAAAGACAAAATCTGCTACAATAGGAGATTCATCATCCACATCACTGGGGGTCATGGGAACTGGGGGTAGCACTCCTACGAACATCCACGACAATCCGATGTTCCAAGGAGACGAGCCCGGGGAGACAACTCTCCCATCAGGTACAACAGGTGCTGATGTCCCCGAGGACATCCATGACTCTCAAGATGAAGCAAGCTCTGAAGCTGGGGGTACTATTCCCTCCGAGTCCGAACCCGAAGAGAACATTCCCACATACCGCGATGACTTCTCGGTGTATGGGTATGACTCGGAGGGCACATCCTCCACTGTTCCTTCCATCACTCCTCATGTAAGGACGGTGTTCATGACGGACAGCTGGTTCTAGTGATCGCCAATACATCGACACTCTGGAGGCTATAATACAGGCCTTGGTCAAGTCTGTAGATGAAATCAAAGCAGCTCTTCCAACTCTGCAAGGAGGGACGCCTGGCCAAACAGGCACGGGTCCCGCGGTCAATACGGACTCAAACTCAGCGGCACTAAACCCAGGCAATAATCCTCCTGAAATAACGGCCCCCACCACTGCAGATGAGGCCCGAGAAGTAAGAAGAGAGGTTCAGGAACTCCGAGCCATATTCCACGCCCGAGAAAACTCTCAAGACCTCAGAATGCGGCAACCATACCCTGCTGAATAGAGGGATTTTCCATTCCCACCAAGATATAAGCCATTCAATATCAACCCGTATGACAGCAAGACCCCAGCAAGTCGGTACATCACTTACTTCGAGGTCACCACCGACCATCTGCCCTATGATGATGCTATCCTCACACGATTATTCATTGGAGCGTTGGAAGGAGTCGCCTTCGACTGGTACCGCAACCTGCCAGACAACTGCATCCACTCCTTCGCCGGCTTCAAGCACATGTTCTTGGAGAGATTCTACGAAGTAGGACAGGACGTCACGATGTCCACCCGTATGGACGTCATTCAAGGGGAAAAAGAGCTGACAAGGAACTATATTGAGCGGTTTTGCCAAACCGCGATGAAGCTGCCTTCAGGAAACCCGGATTCCTCCTTGATTGAAATTTGCCAAAAGAGATTGCTCCCGACAATCAGATTCTGGATGGGCGAGAGTCAATTCAAGGACTAGAAGGCATTTATTATCAGTGCCACAAGCGCCGAAGAACGATTGAAGAAGGGTTGCCAACTGGGATTGCACATCTCAGAAGGAGAGGACAAGAGCAAGCGTCCCAACGCCAACACCAACAATAGAGATAGCTCCTCCAATAATCGGGACAATAAGGGGAAGCAGGCTATGGTGGCCGATACAGCCCAACAATCTGAGTAAAAACCGGCAGACAAGCAATGGTCGCAAATCACTTACTCATTCGAAGATGGCCACGTCAAGCCTATCTTGGACATGCTCATACAAGGAGACAGAATTCAGCTTCCTCCACCAAGACGGGAACCTCGGCCGACAGATCTGGAGAACCTAAAGTTCTGCCATTACCACCGCTACGTCTACCATGCTACACACGACTGCTTCCAATTAAAACGGTACATCCAAAACCTCATCGATTCGAACGCTCTGGCCATCAATTTCGAGGAGGTAACCGTAGCGGCCAACATGGTGTCCGTACAATTTGGCAGCTTCCCTCCAACAGAGGCTCAAGACGGTGTTATACCCATCCCTCTGGCGACGATAGAAATTACTAATCTTTCGCCTGCTCGGGAGCAAGCTGCTGGTCTAGTGCCCCTCACCACATCATAAAGGAAAATCATGTGGGTCCATCCGGACCTGGTACACGAGGTGACTCAGTCCACATCGCCTCCTATTCACAAGAAGAGAAGTGGAAAAGTCAGATCCTGCCGCACCATTTCGGCAGATGTGGAAGAGGTCACGGCTGTCGTTACTCGATCTGGAGCACAATCCCAACCTGTGGCTGAAAACTCGACCGAAGATCATCCGCCAGCTACCACTGACGCTCCAGGGCCTTCTCAGCCTCCGACGACCGACAAACCTAGGCCAAAGGAGACTCGCTTCGACAAATCCCTTCGAAAAGAGATACCTCAGGGGCTGGAGA
Source organism: Iris pallida (assembly GCA_029216955.1). Taxonomy (NCBI): domain Eukaryota; kingdom Viridiplantae; phylum Streptophyta; class Magnoliopsida; order Asparagales; family Iridaceae; genus Iris; species Iris pallida. The sequence continues at coordinate 585,141 of JANAVB010011600.1, read as the reverse complement.
GGCCCTACAACTTCGATATCTTGGCGCAATTGGCCAATACACCGGCCAAATTGTCCTTATACGAACTCCTGAGACTCTCGAAGGATGTCCGCACAGCTTTGAACGATGCACTCCAAAATGCCGACGCATACTTGGCTCAGGTCAACCTCACGGGAGAAAACCAGCCTGCAGACCTCTAAGACAGTGCATGTACAGGAGCAATGTCAAATATCGTCTTCACTCCACAGGACATGCTCATCAAGACTAACCTGCACGATCGCCCATTGTACTATACTGGATGCATCGGCGACGTGAAGGTGGATCGGATGCACATTGATCCTGGGTCTTCTATAAGCATCATCCCGAAGGGTTTGCTACATCATCTTCACATTCCGATGCATCTCCTGACGCCTACAAGCACCGCTATCAGCGGTTTCAATTCGGGCAGGAGCTACCCAATTGGGAAGATTCGTCTGAAGTGTTAGATTGGCGATCTCCAATAAGAAGTCACCTGCTACGTCATAGATGCTGACACTTCTTACAATATCCTCTTGGGGTGCCCTTGGATACACGATTACATGATCGTGCCTTCCACGCAGCACCAATGCTTCAAATATGTCGACAAGCACGGCTTCGTGAGGACAGAATTTGTTGATATCGATCCCTTCAAAGGGGTCGAATCCTACTACTCAGACTCCTGCCTGTAAAAAAAATTGAAGAAGCACCTTGGTGAAGGAGATGTACAAGCTCATACCAAGACAACCACGGGATCAGAATAACCTATGATGATCCACCTCCAAGCTTGCAAACCAGGCAAGTCTGCACCCCTTACGGCCACTCTGCGTAAGGACGCGATCAGTCTCTCAGCACAAGAGGAGCAGATGATAATCTGGCTGCCGAGGTATGGCCAAGTACCGAGACCTACAACGAAGCCACTGACAATTAGACTACCAAGAGTCGGCCAGCCACAAACTGAGAAGCTCAATCCCTCTGACAAGCCAATGATAATACGCCTTCCCAAGAAGAGTCATCACCCCGATGCAAGGTCTGGGACTTCTAGCGAACCAACCACTCCCCGCCCAGCATCGAGTACCAAGCTGGGAGTTGCTATTCTGCCAACAACTCCATGCTCTGCTCCACCAGTTGAACCTCTGACGATCAAGCTGCCCAGGTCATCCTCTTAGTCTTTATTTATACAGGGGGTAGCCGAAGAGGAACCGGAGCTAGCCAAGTATGTGGCTGTCCACACTGATGTTCCCTCCGTAGATAATGTAATTCCCCTAGAAAAGATACCTTACTTCATCAATAAAGGGCTATCTTTGAACTACATCGAGCTTGATAAACTTTGTACAATGTACGCTATGGAACATGGTATAGGCACCCACCTACACACACAGGTGACAAACGTGCACACCGTAATCCAGCTTATTCCAGCGGAAGACGCTTACCGTATAATCGAGGGAGGGGATCATCCAATCATCTTCGGCCGGAAGGACGATCCGCATCCCTTCACCATAGAAGAAGTCGATCTTGGGCCAGATGCCGGAAGACTGCCTTTGTATCTTTATAGCCCCCAATCCAAATATCTCATGCAAAAACAGGGATATGATCTGGAGACTACGCCAGGCTTGAACTACGGCACCGGACGACGACTACCTTTGAAGCCACCAGTCCCGGCTGGCAAGCCACGGGACTACTATAGCAAAACTCGATGTGGATTGGGGTATATAACACCCACGACAACCCCTGAGAGTTCAGATGAAGAGTGTGACTGGCAGTCACATTCAACCGGGTCACCAACCTCCGACTCGGATACCAGCATCAGAGACATATTCAGACAAGTCATGTCAGTCAATATGGCATTTGCCGATGCTTACGAAGAAGACGAAGACATTCCGAAAGTCCTCGAGCTAGAGCCGTGGGCCCAACAGCTGGATGCACAATGGAAGAAATGGTTCGAGCAGAGAGAACCTCCCACCGAAGATGAGGTTATGCAGATCGACCTCGGCAGCAAATCCTCCCCAAAGCCAATCTTCGTAAGTAAAAGCTTAATAGACGAAGAGCGAGAATCACTGCTGGAACTTGTCAGAGAATATATTGATGTGTTCGCATGGAGTTATGAAGACATGCCAGGGTTAGATACCGATATTGCTCTTCACAAACTCAACATTCGGCCAGATGCAAAGCCAGTCAAGCAGCAACAGCGACGCTTCTGCCCAGGCGTCATGGATGCGATCGAAGTCGAAGTCAACAAACTAATAGCCAGCGGCTTCATTCGTGAGGAACAACATCCGGATTGGGTCGCCAACATAGTTTCGGTCCTCAAAAAGAACGGGAAGATCCGAATCTACATCGACTTTCGCAATCTGAACGAGGCATGTCCTAAAGACGAATTCCCCCTCCCTATCACAGACATCATGATTGACAACACATGCGGCTTCGAACGTATGTCATTCATGGATGGATTCTCGGGGTACAACCAAATCAAGATGTCTCCTGACGACGAAAAGCATACATCATTCCGAACACCAATTGGCACATACTGTTACACAGTCATGCCTTTCGGCTTAAAGAATGCTGGCGCCACTTATCAACGAGCTATGAGTATCATCTTCAGAGAACACTTGCACAAGACGGTGGAATGCTATATTGATGACATCGCCGTCAAGAGTCGCTGTAAGGGAGACCATCTGCAGGACCTGAGGACGATATTTGACCTGATGCGAGCCCACAATTTGAAAATGAACCCTACGAAATCTTTCTTGGGCGTATCCAGTGGAAAGTTCTTAGGTTTCATCATCACCGCCCAGGGTATTCATGTAGACCCTGAGAAGACGAAGGCAATTATGGAGATGGGTCCCCCGAAAAATCTCTGTGAACTCAGAGGCCTTCAAGGGAGGCTAGCTTACATCAGAAGATTCATCTCTAACCTCTCCGGGCGGTGCGGACCGTTCACCCACCTCATGAAGAAAGGCGTCTCATTCGTACGGGACGAGGAATGTCAGCGTGCCTTCGACAGCATCAAATAATATTTGTCGAATCCTCCAGTCCTGGTGGCCCCGATTGCTGGAAAACCATTCCTGCTCTACGTACGAGCAATGGAACATTCCTTTGGTGCTCTGTTGGTACAAAATAACGATGCAGGACATGAACAAGCCATATACTACCTCAGCCGAATGATGATTGGGCCAGAGCACCGATACACCGTCGTGGAGAAGGAATGCTAGCCCTGGTGTTCGCTATTCAAAAAATGTGGCACTATGTCACTGGATAGACCATACATGTGATCTCACGAGTCAACCCTCTCAGAGTCCTCATGACTAAACCAGGGGCACTAAGCTCTCGCCTCGCTACGTGGGCAATATTGATGTCCCCCTATCATATGATCTTCGTCCCACAAAAGGCTGTCAAAGGTCAAGCCCTGGCGGACTTTTTGGCAGCCCACCCGGGTTCGGAGTCGTCCAGAATATATGAAGAAATCCCAGATGAGGTCGCCGACTCGAATGCAACTTCTTACGATAATATATAGCGGATGTTCTTCGATAGTACTTCAAGAACCGGACCCAAGGGCAACATCATTATCGGAGTCGGGGTGGTGCTGGTTTTTCCTTCCGGATTGGTGATCAATCGCGCCTACTCTCTCACAGAACCCTGCTCTAACAATGTGGCCGAGTACAACGCTCCGGTCATTGGCCTCCAACTTGCAAAAGAGCTGGGGGTAGAATATCTCGAAGCATACGGCGATTCGCAGTTAATTGTCAACCAGATCCAGGGCTCGTACGAGGTTCGCCATGCAGACATGATCCCCTATCACCAAATAGCGATCGACATCATCTCGACGTTCGAGGGGTTCTTCATTGAGCATGTCCCCAGACTTCGAAATATTGAAGCTGACGCCCTAGCTGGCCTTGCCGCTTCCCTAGCGGTTCCAAACTATGCCCACCAATCCATGGAGGTAATAGGCCACGAACTGGTCTGTCCCAAGAACAATGTTCAATTCGTGGCAAGCTATTCCGCCCAGGCAGTCGACGAAGCACGAGACTGGAGACAGCCATTCATCGACTTCGTCGTCTACGACATCCTCCCAGAGAATCTAAAGGAAGCCACCTCCATCAAACTGCATTCTCTCAGATTCTTCTACGATACAGAGACGAAAATGCTGTATCGACGATCCTACGACGGGTTGTTGCTTCGGTGCCTGTCAAACGCGGAAGCCAAAGAAGCCGTACGAGAAGCTCATGACGGTGTGTGTGGGGCCCATCAGCCTGGCCCTAAATTGCAAGACCGCCTTCGCCGAATGGGCTACTACTGGCCCACGATGGTAGCAGATACGATAGATTATGCAAAAAAGTGCAAAGCTTGCCAAGTCCACGCAGACTTCATTCACTAGCCATCCGAGTTTCTACATCTGACAGTGGCGTCCTGGCCATTTGAAGCATGGGGGATGGATATCATCGGTCCAATTGCTCCACCTTCTTTCCGGGGGCACCGCTTCATACTCGTAATCACAGATTACTTCTCCAAATGGGTGAAAGCTGTCCCGCTTGCAGAAGTGAAGACGTCAAACGTGATCAGCTTCCTTAAACATCACGTCATATATCGCTTTGTACTACCTCGAAGGATCATCCACGACAATGGTCTGCAGTTCGCTAGCCATACCTTCTACCGGTTCTGTGATAAGCACCGCATCCAAAATATTGCTTCAACGCCATACAATCCAGCATCGAATGGGTTAGCAGAAGCATTCAATAAGACCATCATCAAGTTACTCAAGAAGTTCGTATCCTCCAACAAGCGCGATTGGAACGAAAAACTTGGCGAATGCTTATGGGCGTACCGTACTACCGTCCGAACAGCCACTGGGAATACACCATTTTCCCTGGTATACGGAAGTGAGGCAGTCCTCCCATTAGAGACTCAAATACCCTCACTCCGCGTCGCCCTCACTTATCAATTGACGACAGATGATAACTACCGTCGTCGGCTACAGGAGTTGGAGACCTTAGATGAAAAGTACCTCTTGGCTCAGCAACAAATTAAACTATACCAAGCACGCATCTCTGGAGCCTTCAATAAGAAGGTTAAAATCAGAACATTCCAAGTGGGCGATCTCGTTCTGGCAGTCCGGAGGCCGATGGTCATGACTCACAAAACCACCGGCAAGTTCCAGCCAAAATGGGAAGGCCCATTTATCGTTGAGGCCGTATTCTCCAACGGTGCTTACCGCCTCACAAAACAGAATGGGGATTTGCTCATGTTACCCGTCAACGGCAAGTTCCTGAAGAAATATTATGTCTAAACGATATTTTTCAGATCATCGAGTCATGTACCCGCTGGTACCGCTGAACTCACATTCACAATATTCCAGATCATCGAGTCATGTACCCGCTGGTACCGCGGAACTCACATTCACGATATCCCAGATCATCGAGTCATGTACCCGCTGGTACCGCTGAACTCACATTCCCAATATCCCAGATCATCGAGTCATGTACCCGCTGGTACCGCTGAACTCACATCCACAATATTCCAGATTTTTGAGTTACGTACCCTCTTGTACCGCTGAACTCATACCCTTCTTCCATAAAGATATCCCAAACTACCAAGTCATGTGCCCGCTGGTACCTCTGAACTTACACTTTGATTCCAACATTCATGGATTATCGAGTTATGTACCCGCTGGTACCCCTGAACTTACATCCCGGTCACTCTTTTGAAAAAAAGTCATGTATAACCGTACCTCTGAACTTTCTTCCTATAAGAGATCCTCCCTCATGATCCACTGCCCGCACTCCCGGTGCACAAAAAGTGTAACGGGTCCACAAACTTCCAAAACGACCATGTCGATGCTACCTCTGAGTCGTTTTACTTTTGCCAAAAACAAATCACCCACTTATATGGAACTTCCATGTCCTCATTACCTCTGAGTCGTTCTATGTACCTCCTCTTCATTGAGCCCACTCCTACCATATCCTCATTACCTCAGAGTGGGAAGGCTCCGTCGAAGAAACTGTCATGCTTGCCATGTCCTCATTAACTCTGAGTAAGTATGTCGATTCCCTTTCAACCTATTATCCGTACCCACAACCGGACTACGACAAGGATAATAAGTCCACAAATGTCCACTGTTGACCACAAATATCCTCCGTAGAATTTACTCTTGCCATGTCCTCATTACCTCTGAGTGGGAAGGCTCCGTCGAAGAAACCTTCATGCTTGCCATGTCCTCATTACCTCTGAGGTACGTTAGGGGCAATGGGTCCATGCAAAATGTCTTAATAAGATGATGATTGCAAAGCAAAAGAGTAAATCAAATATATTCCATTCATTTCAAAAATCGGTTACATCCACACGATTACAAGCAAGTCAAAGGGGTTCATCATAAAGAAAGGCGAAACAAAATGAAGATTACAGACAGACATCCACGAGACGCCCCTAAATCCTAGTTACAAGAGCGCATATACCAGTCCCTCAGCCACCTCACATATGAAGGATGCAAGTCCAGAATAGGAGAATCAGGATTCCCAGCGCTGCCACCCTCAGTAGCTTCGATATGTGGAAGGCTGCCATCCCCCTCAGGAGCAGGTTCTTCTTTCTTCGCTTCCTCCTTAACAGAGGTAGACCCCCGGTGGATGACAGGAGGCTGCGGCTCCTCTGATACTGCAATCTCAACATTCGGTGGAGATACTGCAAGAACCAAAGACGAAGAAAATGAAAACAGTCAAAAAGGTTCATGCGGCTCGTTTAAGACAATTCTCATACGGCTCGGACATGGGGGATACCCCCATGTGGCTCAGTCATGGGACGTGTGTGTGGACCATGTAGTTTGAGAAGTTCATGTCAAAGTCTTGTACATGAAGCATACGGCAAAACAGGCTCTGTTAGGGTTTCAAAGTACTCAATCGACTACATAACCCTTACCTTCAAGGGCAATATGAACGTCAAGACGAATGGGGGGCACGACAGTCGAGAATGCAGCATATTACTTACTCCTCACCACAGCCTTCTTCACAGCCTTAGAAGCCCTAGGTGCCAATGTCGTCTGATGATCAGAGGAAGAAAGGACACGGCAGGAATCTAAGTCAAGAAGAGTCTAAGAGGGAAGACCGTCCAAATACCCTTCTATTTATAGACATAAAACTATGGACCGATGCTTCGTACAACGTGATCGACTCTTCGGCTATTGAGCCAAACCAGCCAATTAAAGACAACTCTTGGGATCCTGTCCCAAAACGATCTACATGCATGACATAAAGACGTGGCAAAGAGCCTGTGCGGTTCAAATGGCTATGCGGCTGAAAACGACTATGCGACTTAGATGGTCATGCGGCTAAGCCATCCATGCGGCTGAACTATCTATGCGACTGAAACATCCATGCGGTCGAAACTTCCATGCGGCCAGGACTTCATATGCGGCCAGAAGAATATACAGCCATGCTTTTTATTCAAAGTATTTCAATTTTGTAAATTAAAAACTTTGAAGGGGGACTTGTAGAAGCATGAAAAATGATCCATGTGGCTAGGAAACCCCATGCGGCTCAGAAGGCCCATGCGGCTCAGAGAGTCATGCGGCATAAGTGACTATGTGGCCCAAGACATCCCATGCGGCTCAGAAGACACGTGGCATAATAGTGCTCCCCTCCGCCCTATGCTGCATTAATTACTTTGGCGGCTGACAACTCTGAAAAACGTGACAGCCCTGACAAGAGAGAGGCAATTATGACTCTGTCATAATGACAGACCCCTAGGGAAGAGAAAGAGATCTCTGACATAATTCCCCGAGATTCATAAAAATGCCACGTGGCCTTGCCACGTGGGCGTTCGTATGCGGCTCGAACGAAGACTTCCCATACGATTCAGAAGGAAGCCGTCCTATGCCGTTCAGGCCGAAATAGTCACATGCAGCTCAAGCGGAGGCCTTCCCATGCCGCTCAAGAGGACCATTTCTATGCGGCTCAGGCGGATGCATCCCTATACGGCTCGCAATGATCATCTCCATGCGGTTCAAAGGTTCAAGGGGGCCACTACCAAAGCAGCCCTGACACGTGGCCCAAACCTTATGCGGCCCAAACCCTATACGGCTCAATGTTCATGCGGTTCAGATCCCCCCAGTGGCTCCTAGGATACGTGTCCTAAGTCGATCGATTTCCCATATTTATAGCAATCAGAGATTGGGTCAAATCCCAATAATCTGGGACACGTGGCAGAAGAATAAATTAAATTTATTCGCAGACATCAGCAGATCATCATGATGAAGATTTATTCCAATCAGCATTAATTACTGATGAGATTTGGTATAATCTATACTTAATTGCCCAGATTCATCACACTCAAAACTAATGGCCTAGATTGACCAATCAACAGGCCGCCGCCATCTCTAAGAAGCAATCATTGCAACCCTAATGATCATACCCCATTCCTATAAATAGCAAGGTGCCATTCCCTTGCAATATACATTCCCTGGCAATATACACAACGGAGAGAACGCGACCAGAGAGACCCCTTTTCGAGATCAGAGAGCATTAGAAGACTTGGAGAAAAAAGTAGAGAGAGAGCAAAGAGAGCATTTCTTCAACGTCGAGCAAATCTTCTGGAGCCAAGGCTGCATACCGATCGTCCAAGGAGTAAGGCAGGGCTGCCGTCGCCTTCCCGAGCCTCTATCGTCACCCCCTAGAATCTAAAATAAACAATTGTACTTAGTCTGCTGTACCTAGGCTTTCGTCCCTAGGCTTTCTTTATACAAGCGAGTTTGTATTGTGAGTCTAAGTTCAGTCCTCCCATAAAACTGTTCCGTACTTTTACAATCAATGGGTCACACCTACACAACTAAATTGCCATTCACTCAAGTTTACTCACACCTACACAACTGTCATTGACACATTTGTATTTTTCCAAATTCCCTAACCAGTCACACTGAAACTGTTAAGGACTTGAAAACATGTACACACACACCACTCTACTAAAAACTGAATTCCTTTTTGACACTCACACTCATGTTGAGATTCACACACTGTCACAATTTCCTCAGTTTTGTTTCCTGTCATCTAATACCACACTATACACACACCCTATCACCTAACCACCATTGACACATTAACCACTGTCATGTCCATATACACAAGGACACACACACTCATGCTCATTCACCTTTGGCACACACTATTGTATCACATATGTTTACACATCTCACACTCTAGTCTAGGTTGCGCACACACACACATAAGTTAGTTGTAAACACACTCACATGTCCATCACCATAGGTATTATAAGGGTTAATGGCCTATATGTATATATATAAATATTTTGTCTATATGGCATATAGCCTATGAGTGTATATCTCTATATGATGATAATACCTATATATGCCATGCCTAGTATAGATTTGCATATCATTCTATAGCCTATGGTACATATACACATTATATTGGTGTATGGTACTTGGCATGGTTGTACTAGTGTGGTCCTATTGGCTTGTGCTTGTACTTGATTGCTAGATTAGGCTTGGTTAGGCCTAGTGAGACTTATTAGACTTGATTGGACTAAGTTGACCTAGTTGACTTAGTTGACTAGTCCAGTTTGACTTGGGTTGACCCAGAGTTGACCAAGTTTGACTTGGACCTAGTTTGACCTAGACAGTTGACCATATTTGACTTAGAGTTGACTTTGACCTAGATTAACCTAGAATTCATGTAGATTGCATCATAGACTTCATTTACCTTATTTTAAATACACTATAACCTGTACTGTTCTATTTAGGATATTGTGACTCCGGTGCAGACATCTGACATTACACTACTCTTTTCAGAGTATTAGGCGAGTACATTCTCTGATAGTTCTCTCATTTAATTGCCAATTACTGTACTTCAGTTATAGTTAGATTTATGTGATTCTCTGTTACAACACGTATGGATATTTCTGGATTCATGTATGCGACACACATACCAAACTTATCTGGCCTCTATTACTGGAATCACTGGAATCATTCTGGAATCTATTTCTGGAATCATCATATTTTGGCTGGACTCATCTCGATTCTCGTGTCGAATTCTGGATTCATTTGTATTGCGGGGCGGGAAAATATTGAGTGAGACATATAGACATACCCCAAATCTGGAATATCCAACTGGAATCTACTGAAAGCATAGCCATCTCTCGCCTGATCAGTGAAAGGTGTGCCTGATTACCCACAGCCGTTTACATGTCGATCTCGGTATTTTAAAACACACTGTTAGAATAGCTGGACTTACCTGGATTCTTGATCACTACCTAAAATCATCTTGTACTGGATTTATCTTGTATTAGATTCATCTCGTACTGGATTTATATAGGATTATACTTGTTTTACATTTACTGTCTGGACTCATTATGTTACTTTAGTTCAGCTAGATTTATTTTACAGTCTTTATTGCCATCATTCTTCTCTTGTTTTAGTTACTTAGTTTCCTTGTATCTTATCTGTTCTCCATACCATCACCTATATATAAACTGCCATATTCATCAATAAAACTGTCTATAACTGCTTATTAGTTCTTTGTCCTTACTTGGGTTTTTTTGATGAGTTGTACTCGTTCCTGTCCTGACTGGACCTGTTGAAAATTTTACAGAAGATTGTCCTGAGGATACATGCCCTACATATTACTGTGGAGATGGCTTAGCTTCCTATGGCCCCGATACTCAGGAGTGATCAGGAGATTAGCTAGTTGTTTTGTTTAGCTAGTTTGTCTCATTTAGCTTTCATGTTTTAGAGCTGGAGTTGTATATAAGATGAGAATTGTAGTTGAGTTTGTTGAGATTATATTATTAGCTGTTGGTTTCATTTCTGTTATTAGTCTTAGTTTTAACTTTCTGTTCTATCATATCGTTCTTAGACTGTGATTGAGATTCATTATATCTATACTTGTCCTACGTTCGAAGTTGAGATTTGACAAGTACATCATATAATTGCGTGAGTTGTTGATCAGATAGTAACCTAGGACAGCGTTCTACCGCCGACACTGCGGCGTAGGCTGGGCGTTGTTACGTGCTCGTACCCTCATAGTGGGTGTGGGTCGTGACATATCTCGAACGATATGCCCCGATTTTGTCGCACACACATAACGAAATCGAGTTTCGTCGAATCCCACATGTCCGTGAAGTAGATACGCACATTTTGATGCTTTCGGTTCGTGACCCATTGTAACACCCAATTTTCCAAATGAGGGTAATTTTACAATTTTGTGATTATAACCATTTAATAATAATATTTAAATCATATTGTGATTTTTCGTGATTCTTAATCAATTTAAAAACTATTTAAAATATTGAATTATGATTTTGATGGTTAACTAGTGTAACCCTAGAATAGCTAAGCCTAGAGACAACCCATGACCAAGGGAGCCTAGCCATGTGATTAGAATGACTAATTACAACTTTTTAGCCTAGGGGTATTTTGGTTATTTTGACAATTCTGTGAAATTGTAATTTTGATTAATTAAGTATTGTGCTAATCTTTTTGTTAAGCCTTAACTTAGAAGTTTAACCTAACCTAGATTAGTCTTGAGCTTAGAATCATGGTTTGAACATTCCTACTAAGTGTCAAGGTTAGTAATATCTAGATATTCCTAGGTAGGATATTTTCCTTTTGAGATATTTGTAAAAAGAAGCCTTGAACAAATAGGAAGGCTTAGGAATTGGGTGGAAGAACCTCAACCACTCATCTAAAACCCTAACCCTAATCTTTCAATAGCCATACAAGCCCCCCTCCTATAAGTGTCATACTTAGAAGTATTTGCCTCTTTTTAAAAACCTAGAAGAACCCTACTTTGTTCTTCCCTAAACTTCTCCCAATTAATCCAAATTGAGCCCAAATTGAGTCAAATCAATTGCATCATCATCGCCAACATTAGAGGAGACTTGTGGGTGCTTGCTAGCGAGGTTTGAGGACGTTTGAATTGTAGCAAATCGAGGAAGACATTAAGACGAGGCTCTTTATATTGAGTTTGAACACTCAATAGGTAAAACCCTACAAACCCTAGTAAATTCCTGATTTCTTTACATAGAAGCATTCATTTAGTGTCCTCCTTGGTGTAGCCCAAGTTTGGTAGGATCTCGTGTCCATTTTGTGTCCGTATCGGACACGTATCGGTGTATTTAAATATGTGTTCGATAAAATGTCACATAGAAATGGATTTTGGTAATTTTCAAAACTAATTACATGTATATGTAGCGCAACATGTGTATATTACAACCCAAATCGACTAAGTCGATTTTAGTATCATTTGGACACGGTTTTAGGGCTTGGACACGTAGCACGAGACACCGTACGGGGCTCATGCGGCTCCCCTGCTGCTCGGGTGTCCTAGCGGACACGACATTGATTCATATGACACAAAAATTAATGGACATGATGGGGCAAACACTAACAGCACGCACACAAAATTTGAAGAGAAACCATCGAGTGGATTGTGAGAAATCTTACTCGCACTGGATCACACAGCATAGCACACGCACGCATTTTTGCTCTCTGATACGCACTAATACGCACGATACGACACGGCTAAGACTGAAGAAAGACACATGTTCACCTAGACCTATACCCACCCTAACTATGGACACGCACACGAGACCTGATGTGTTGTGTGTCGTGTCCTTTTGAAGACAACACCCAGCACGACACTGTCATATTGTTTTCTGATATTATGTTTGTTTGAGCTTGGACACGTCTTGGACCTCACTTTGGACACTCCCTGGACACTGATGGACACTCTTACATATTGGCACACTGGTTAGACACGTTGGTGCACTCATTCACTCAATCACTCATTGCATTCACATGGCTGAATGATGGAGATTATGTTTGGGTTAGTATCAATCATACACTACCAAAATACAGTCAATTAGAGATAGATTTTTAGCGACGGACAATTTTTGTCGGCGTTAGCGACGGATTTGCGGCAAATAGCCGACGGATTACCGACGACATGCCGATACATTTTTTATTTCATTTTAAGGGGAAGAAAGGTCGCTCATCCGTTGCTGGGTCGTCGGAGACATAGCGACGTTTACGCAGTCGTCGCTATGCAATCGATTATTTGGTAGGAATTGTTAGGAGAAGTGGCAGGACAATTCTTCGACTACGTAGCGACAGATAGTCCGTCGACAAGTATTAGATAGAGCGACGGATAAAATCTGCCGCTGGTCGGTCGCTAAATATACGTTCCAGACTTAAATTGAAACGACGGAGAGAACTTTCCATTCCCCCCAAATTTCATTCTCTCTCCTCTCTCTCTCTCCAGCGGCGGTCGGACCTCACTCTCCTCTCTCTCTCTCTCTCGCGGTGATCGGCGGCCTCTCCTCTCTCTCTCCCAAAGGGAATCTCTCTCTCTCCCTCTCTCGATGGTCGTGGGTGTCGTGGGATGCCGGGGGCATCGTGGGGCAGCTCGCGCGGGGGGCAACGTGGGGCTGCAGCAGGCGGTGGCGCGCACGGGGCATCACGTGGCTGCGACGGCCGCGTGCGGGGGCTGCGGCGGGCGGCGGGGGGCAGCGCGCTCCGGGGCAGCGGGGGGCGGCGGGGGTGGCGCGCGCAGGGCAGCGCGGGGCTGGGGGGACGGTGGAGAAGAAGCGTTGGGTTAGGGTTTATTTATAATATGCATATAAATGCATATGCATTTGTATTATTATTATTATTATTATTATTATTATTATTATTATTATTAGCATTATGCTATTTAATAGAATATTTAGTTAGTTAATTTTAGCTATTTAACTAGTAAATATTAGTTAGTTAATTATATATATATATATATATATATATAATATATATATATATATATTTTTTTTATATATATATATAGATATATATATATATATATATATATATATATATAATATATATATATATATATATATTTTATATATTTAGCTATATATATAATATATATATATATATATATATATATATATATATATATATATATATATATATATATATATATAGCTAATATATAAATATATATATATATATATATATATATATATATATATATATATATATATATATATTTATATATTAGCTATATATATATATATATATATATATATATATATATATATATATATATATATTTAGCTATTTAACTAGTATATATTTTTTTTATATATATATAAATATATATATATATATATATATATATATATATATATATATATATATATATATATATAGTTAGCTATATATATATATATATATATATATATATATATATATATATATATATATATATATATATATATATATATATATATATATATATATAGCTAAATATATATATATATATATATATATATATATATATATATATATATATATATATATATATTTTTATATATATATATAAAATATATATATATATATATTTTTATATAATATATATATATATATATATATATATATATATATATATATATATATATATATTTTATATATATATAAAATATATATATATATATATATATATATTTTTATATAAAATATATATATATATATATATATATATATATATATATATATATATATATCAAGGTTCAAAGTAGATGTTAGTTAGTTAATTTTAGCTATTTAACTAGTAAATTTTAGCTATTATTATTATTATTAACATTATGCTATTTAACTAGTAAATGTTAGTTAATTAATTTTAGCTATATATATATATATATATATATATATATATATATATATATATATATATATATATATATATATATATATGTCAAGGTTCAAAGTATCGGTATCGGAATCGGTATCGGACTTTTCCTATTTGTATTGGTATCGGCGATATCGGTAGTATCGACAGTTTCAGATCGGTATCGGTATCGAAATCGGTATCGGGCTTGTCTTTAATAGAATGTTTTGTTCTCATTACTATCAAGTTAGCATTATGCTATTTAACTAGTAAATGTTAGTTAGTTAATTTTAGCTATATATATACATATATATATATATATATCAATGTTCAAAGTATCGGTATCGGACTTTTCCTATGAGTATTGGTATCGGCGATATCGGTAGTATCGGCAGTTTTGATCGGAGTATCAGATTTTTTGGTATTGGAAAACAAATAATTATCGACAGTATCGGATTCTTTTACATGCTTTTACAACCTTATTATGCTTTCAACCTAGGTTCACAATATCGGTATCGGTATCAGAATATTCCTATGCTGTTTAATTTTCTTTGCCGAATTGACCGGAACAAAGACCCCCAATGTCGGCATCGGTCAATATTTGGTATCGGTCGGTATCGGATCGAAACATGCCAAACCGTATCGGTATCGGCCGTATCGGATCAGTATCGGCCGATACTTTAAACCATGAATTTTATATATATATATATTTATTGACTCGTCAAGTTGAACCGTGTATAACATGCTCGACGCTTAAGAGGAATCATTTGGACTTAGTGGTATCGGTATCGAACTATCGGTATCGGTATCAAACTATCGGTATCGCTAGTGGACTATCGGACTGTCGGTATCGGTATCAAACTATCGGTATCGCACTATCGGTATCGGTATCGCACTATCGGTATCGGACTATCGGTATTGCACTATCGGTATCGGTACCGAACTATTGGTATCAGTATCGGTATCCGTATGTACTTAGTATCGATCGTAGCAGATTAGTATCGGTATATCGGTTTGTTATAGGTCGTATCGGATGGTATTGACCTTAGCAAATTGGTATCGTCCTATCCGATATGTATCGGCCGTATAGCTAGGATTCGTACCGGCCTTATCGATTCCGTATCGGCCATATCCGATAGGTATCGGCCGTATCGGATATGTATCAGCCGTATCAGATTAGCATGGTGGAAGGTTTAGTAACAACTGTACTTAGATTTTTCTCTTCTCGAGCTAGAATACCATTGCAAGAGAGTCACGAGAGAGAAAAAAATCTCCTACATATTGATGTTTACGAAAGTGATTGGCCAATTACAGTAACACACATACTGCATTTTCCATCAGGGAAGGAGAGATTGAAGGCAATAACATATAGAGTTGTATTTCGGAAGAAAACGAACTCCTCACAAAGAGTTTGTACGAGTTCTTCTCCCGAAATACAACTCTATATGTTATTGCTTTCAATCTCTCATTCCCTGATGGAAAATACAGCATGTGTGTTACTGTAATTGGCCAATCACTCTCGTAAACATCAATATGTAGGAGATTTTTTTACTCTCTCGTGACTCTCTTGCAATGGTATTCTAGCTCGGGAAGAGAAAAATCTAAGTACAGTTGTTACTAACCCACCATGCTAATCTGATACGGCCGATACATATCGTCGCTACGGCCGATACCTATTGGATATGGCCGATACCGAATCGATAAGGTCGGTACGAATCCTAGCTATACGGTCGATACATATCGGATAGGACAATACCAATTCGCTAAGGCCAATACCAATTTGATACAGCCTATACCAAACCTATAGACCGATACTAATCTGATGCGGTCGATACTAAGTACATCCGACTTATATACTAGCGGATCCACCAGTTACATAATTATATACTAATTCTATTTAGTTTGTCTTACTATACAGATTTTTATATCCAATCTGTGATGGATTATTATTTCGTTGATCGTACATGGATGTACAAACGACAACACGAGAGCAGAATGGGTGTGAGTGACAATTTTTAGGCAGGCGTGGAAGTATTTCTTAAGTATGCCATGAGCAAAGCTCAGTTTATGGACGGTAATAAAATCAAGTGTCCATGTCGTAATTATCGCAATAGACGTTACGAAGAAGTGGTGAGTGTAAGAGATTATTTGACTCGTATGGGTTTCGTACGTGATTACGACCTGTGGTCATTGCAAGATGAACTATATGTGGAAAGACAGGTTGTGAATGCTGCTACTTATGCTTTTACTGATAATGCTGCAACGGATTTTGTCGTCGAAGACGATGAATGCTCTGTTGATTATGGAGACGTGCAGAACCTTGCACGAGATATGGTGTACGACGCGGCAGGGCCTAATTTTGATCCGAAGGACCTAATCACGAGGCGAAGGAGTTCTATGATATGTTTCAGGATGCTGAAACTTTTTATATCCTGGTTGTGAGCCACATTCCGTACTGTCAGTGACGATGTGGTTGTTGAACATAAAGTCTAATTTTAACTTGCCACAAACTTCTATGATCGAATTATACAACTAATCAAGGAGGTGTTACCGAAGGAATCAAAAGTGCTTCCAAAAAAATTCTATAAGTCGAAGATGATGGTCCGACAACTGGGACTGGGGTACGAGAAGATAGATTATTGTCGCAACGGATGCATGTTGTACTACAAGAAGAACGAGGATATAGAAAGTTGCAGCTTCTGTAATACGGATCGTTACAAGCCAGTCAGGGAAAAAGGAAAGTCAACTAGAAAATGACGTCCTTACAAGTATATCCATTACTTGTCGATCACGAAGCGCTTGCAGAGGATGTTTATGTCTCAGAATACAGCAGAACATAAGACGTGGCACAACGAAGAACGCACAAAGGACGATGGAGAATTGTCACATCCTTCGGATGGAGAGGCGTAAAAATATTTCGATTTTTGTCAACCAGATTTTGCTGCAGAGCCTAGAAATGTACGCATGGGGCTATGTTCTGATGGCTTCACCCCTTTCGGGCAGTCGGGATCTCAATACTCCTACTGGCCGGTCATTCTGACCCCTTACAATATGCCACCATGGATGTGTATGAAGACTCCTTATATGTTCTTGACAGCTATCATACCGGGTCCCAAAAATCCGACGAAGAATGTCGATATATATTTACAGCCTTTGGTGGATGAGATGAAACAGCTGTGGGAGATCGGCGTACTACCACGATATCGCACTAATGCGACTCTCGACCTGCATGGGCCACCACTAAAAATGTGTCACGACCCGCACCCGCTGTGAGGGTACGAGCACGTAACAACGCCCAGCCTACGCCGCAGTGTCGGCGGTAGAACGCTGTTCTAGGTCACTATCTAACCAACAACTCATGCAATTATAAAATGTACTTGTTAAAATATTAACTCCGAACGGAGGACAAGTATAGATATAATGTAATCTCAATCACAGCCTAAGCACGATATGATAACACAGAAGAGTATAAGTAAGACTAAATAACAGAAATAAATCGACTACTAAATAATATAATCTCAGACAATCTCAATTTATTTACAACTCAAGTTCTAAAACATGAAAGCTAAAACAAGACAACTAGCTAATCTCCCGATCTCTCCTGAGTGCCGGGGCCATAGGTAGCTAAGCCGTCTCCTGGTCCATAATACGTAGGGCATGTGTCCTCAGAGCAATCATCTGTAAAATTTTCAACAAGTCCAGTCAGGACAGGAACGAGTACAACTCATCAAGAAAACACAAGTAAATGACAGGGAACTAAAAAGCAGTTATAGGCAGTTTTATTGATGAACATGGAGGTTTATATACAGGTGATGGTATAGAGAAACATATAAGATACAAGGAAAGTAAGTAACTAAAACAAGAGCAGAATCATGGCAATGAAGACTGTAAAATAAATCTAGCTGAACTAGAGTAACATGATAAGTCCAGACAGTAAATGTAAACCAAGTGTAATCCTATGTAAATCCAGTACGGGACGAATCTAATACAAGATGAATCCAGTACACGACGATTCTAGTCAGTGATCAAGAATCCAGGTGAGACCAGCTATACTCTACCAGTGTGTTTTAAAATACTGAGATCGACATGTAAACGGCTGTAGGTATCAGGCACATCTCTCACTGATCAGGCGAGAGATGGTTATGCTTCCAGTAGATTCTACTAAGGAGATTCCAGATTTGGGGTATGTCTACATGCCTTACTCAATATTCCCTGCCCCGTAATACAAGTGAATCCAGTACAAGATACGAGAATCGAGAGAGTCCAGCCAAACACGATACTAGTAATGATTCCAGAATGATTCCAGTAATAGAGGCCAGATAATATGGTAAGTGTGTCGTATACATGAATCCAGAAATATCCATACGTGTGGTAACAGAGAATCATATAAAACTAACTAGAACTGAGTACAATAACTGACAAATAAATGAGAGAACTATCAGAGAATGTACTCGCCTGATACTCTGAAAAGAGTAGTATAATATCAGATATCTGCAACAGAGTCACAATGTCCTAAACAGTGAAATATAGGTTATAATGTGTTCAAAATAAGACAGATGATGTTTATGATGCATCTACATGATTTCTAGGCCAATATAGGTCAAAGTCAACTCTAAGTCAAACCTGGTCAACTGTCTAGGTCAAACTAGGTCCAAGTCAAACTTGGTCAACTCTGGGTCAACCCAAGTCAATACTCTAGTCAAACTAGGTCAATTGGCACATTTAGACTCAATGTTGACTTTAGGTCAACTCTAGTCAATCCTGAACTATTGGGTCAAACCTTGGTCAATTCTAGGGTTTGGTCAACTGTTGAGTCAAACCAAGGTTAACTAGGCTCTTTCTAGGTTATACCAGATCAACATCCCATATAACAACCCATATCTTAACACAATGCAAGCCAATACCTTAACACCCAATACCCTGACACATATTACATAGGTAATCTCACTACCTATACTTAAGGACTATCCACATTACCCTCATATTAGGTATTTACCCACTAACCACTCTAATCTAGGCTATTAGCAACCATTTCTCTGTACCTAGATAGCTCATTACCTATTTCCCAGGAAAGGTAAACCAACCCTAGATATTAAACTCACAACCTTAGCTATAGGTCTAACCATCTTGCTAGGCTAATAGGTAAATACCAATTCAATACATTTAGATATATCCTATACCACACACACACTCTAAGGATACATTGACTTCCTATCTAACACCCTACTATTCATACACTAACACAACCCATCTAACTAAACTAATTGCCACAACTCAATATCCTAACCAACTCACACCCTCACATAACTCACATCTACATATATATGCAATATGGATATCTAGACATAAATATTTATGAAACCTACATGTGTACAATAACATATAGACACACACATACTCTAATTTCTGTCTACTATGAAGTCTCCTCCTTACCTTCCTAATCCTGAACCAACCCAAATGCCTAAAGACCAAATGGACAAACCATTCTAAACCCCAACTCAGAACACAGCTCTTCCCAATTTATCCTATCTAAACTCATTGAAACTGTCATTCATGACAGGTATCAGGAAAACCCCTTCTTATTACCTATACAAACACACACACACCAAGACCACTGGCCTAATCGAGGCCACAGTGGTACTTCTACCTACTGTTGTACCCTCTTCCAATTCAATCCTAGAATTTAACCCCAAAAATCCAGCTTAACTGATACCATATCAATACAATAACATATACACATAGATACATATATTGCATTCATTTAATAGGAAGGGAAAAAGAACTGAAACAGTGACTAATGATGGGTGCAAGTGTATACCTGTGTGTGTAGTGTATTTCAACATGGTTCTCAAGATTTCAGAATAGCTTGTGTATGAAGACAGTGTATAAAAAAATACTGTTCTCAGGTTTTAAGTTCTTAGAAAAATCGAAGTTCAAGTGACAGTCCAATATTAGGACATTGGGAGATACCTGATTTCGAATTCAATCAATCATCTCGAAATTATAATACCACTTCAACTGAACCCCCAACACTAACCCAGGTCAATTAACCACATCAACACATAAGTTATAAGTAAGGAAAATGGATTAACACATTGAACACTAAATTACAAAACTATCAAAACTAAAAAAATATAATCAGTCCATACACATGTACATTCGACCCAAAACGTTCACAATTAACATACAACATGTGTCAGAGGGGGGGTCAAGTATGTGTGACACATGTGTCCATTGTGTCCAGGAATCGGGACACGAAGTGTCCAAGAATCGAATTGCCTACTGACAGGACCGACAGATAAGGCTGTCTCGTGCAGCCAGGTCAAGCCTTCGTGGGTTCGACACAGTGCTCGAGGCACCACATGCTCTTGCACTCGTATCGAAAGAACATAGGGCTAGGGACTGAACACCGTGCCCTGTGTCCAAGTGTCATCGATGTGTCGATACGAGGCCGTATCAGTGGCTCGAAATCGCGTATGTGCGTGTCAGGGAATTTCAATACGAGCTCGAGAACTTCCCCGACTCGCAACCAAGAGCCACGAAACTTGGTGAGGGTCTAGTCAGACATGGGCCCCATTACCTCGTCAAGTTCCACGTGTCCTAGTGATGTGTCGTATCCCGTGTCAACCCCGAAATACAGGGGATGCGCACAGCATGTACGATTAGTACAAAATCAGTGCGCGGTTGATTTCTCCGCGCACACTGAACGAGAACCCGTGAAATTTTGTGGGGGTGACGTCAGTGATTGCAAGAACATGTCCACCAAAAATCATGACCTGAATTGCCGTGTCGTGTCCTGTGTCGACCCCGAGCAGCAGGGCAATGCATGGTGTCATCGTGTAGCTTCCCTTCCCAGAAATTCTTGAAAATATTTTTATATTTATTTATTTGATTTAAATGCTGATTTTTAGATTTTTATAAATAATTATTTTAATTAACTATTACGGTAGATGACTTTAGCCATGGTTGAGTTTTGGAGCACCAGACGACTAGGAATCGTGGCACGGATAGTGCCGTGGCGTGCTTCGACTAGTGTATTAGCCCTGGTAGGGAAGGTCGAGCCATAGTGACGTCCTATCTAGAAAAATTAGGCCAAGTTGCGACTTAACCCTTACCGAAGATGCTATTTATTATTTAATTATATTATGGAGTTTTAGGGAACCCGGTTGTACCGAACCTGTCCAGATTGAGCCCAAGCCAGGTAGTCATATAGAGCATCCTAAGACATCCTTGTAGACATGCATTGGGTAGTAGTATTGTAATTTAGTCACTTAGTAGTCGACTTTCACAAAGGGTAGTTACATATATATTATTATGATTATGAGTTCTTGATATTAAATAATGTTTTGTTGATAATATAGTAAATAATTTCTTTAACAAATATGTTGAATTTTGGGATTTTCATAGCCAATATATACTTGTGAATATATATATATATATATATATATATATTTGATAATTATATATGTATAAATATGTTCATAAATGGTAAACGAGGTGCTTTATATATATTCCCAATAAATTTTAATTACAAATTTTAGTATTTAAATTAATATAATAATTATATATGATGACTGTATATATGTATAATATATCTTGGTTGTACATATATGTTACATGGTAATAATATATTGGTTGTGTATATATATATTATTTGGTGAGTGTATATATGTAGTAGTGTACATGTATGTATAGGTATATAATCGTAAGCGTATATATATATATATATATATATATATATATATATATATATATATATATATATATATATATATATATATATATATATTATAAACTCTAGTATAAAAAAAGGAAATAGATAAAAAATATATAGAAGAAATATTGTAGATAATGTTTTACATTATCTTTGTTTTTATTTAGAATTATTTATTAAATTTTACCTTGTAAGGATAATAGGTGATAAGAGATATAAATTAGTTTATATAGGAATAGAAATCCCATCCCAGGACTACCAGGGCCGAGCCCAGCCCAAATCCCAGCCCAACCCAGTCGGCCAAGGCTTAGCCAAGTTGTAGGCCGCCCGACCCCAAGTCCCCACGCTTATGCCTCAGCCAACCGAGCATTGCTCTCGAATCCCTGTATATATACGCATACGCACCTACGAATGGAACGAAACCCTAACGAAAACTAGGCGCCCCGACACCCTACCGCCGTGCGCGCACCCCCAACCCCCAGATGGCGCACGCCACCGCGGGGCGGCGACCGGTAGGCCACCGGCGGCCGACAGCGCACTCGCGCGCGTGAAATCCGGAACAGAGCAGCGACCGTAGCAGGTATACTTTGGTAATCGTTTTCTTCGCACTCCGATGATGTTTTTCGATTCCGCAAAATGTGGTAGGAAGCCTACGTAACCATTTCGGATCTCCATTAATTAGGTTTCGATGAAGTCGCACGACCTGTACCCGAAATCGACCCAAAGTTGGTCGAAAACCTATAAAAAACAGAATACTATTTCAGTCGAACCATCCACGTTCGGAGATCGATCCCGACCGATCCCATACCGTATTAGAAATTCCATTTGAACAATATTTTAGATCACATATAGGAGCTCATAAATCATTTTGTAGATTCGAAGTTCATTAAATATGCACAGAGAAATCAATTGTGGAAGTTTAGAAAAAACCTATAAAAATAGTTTTCAAAACTTGAAAATCGCTCAATACGACGTGCGTCCCGCCAATCCGGGCGACGTGGTCGCGAACCGAAAGCATCGAAAGGTGCATAACGGCTTCATGGTCGTGTGGGCTTTGGCAGAATTCAAATTGGTCGCGTGTTCGCGACGACTTTGGTACGTATCCGTCGAAATTTACCGTATCGGCCTCTGTACAAGTTTTCCAATTACTTTGTGCACACTCGTCAGATCGAGACAAAACTTGCGCCAATAGGACCGTATCATTTTTTGGGTCCTGTATGCAAAGTTTGGTCCAATTCTGAGACGGTTGAATCGTACGTCCTTTTGCGGGCCCTACGGTCCCACACAACGGGCGATTTTGTGCACGGCCCGTCGAAATCCAACTTTGGACATACGGTTGGGTTCGTATCGGAAAATTGGATCTGTAGACATGTAGTTTGATGAATTTAGTGACCATTGACTCTGGAACGCTATCCTAATCCTACTGCAGGCTGTAGTGGTACTCTAGTTCGAATACTACTACACAAACTCGACCTGTATAGGCCACCACTAAAAACGTGTCACGACCCGCACCCTAGAATAAGGGCACAAGAAGTGGGTACGTCCAGCCTACACCGCAGTGTCGACGGTAGAACGCTGTCCTAGGTCTCATGTATCTAACAGTATAAGGCTAAACAGTTTATACTCCCCGAATGGGGGTGACATAGCAGATACAGACTCAATCACATCTAAGGTAGAGCATGATAAGGATAGATAAAACATGAAATCCAAAAGAGGTACAACAGAGAGAAATATAAGTGTCTATGTTACACAAATCCAGAAATACATCTCAAATCTCCAAACTCAGATACAGTAATCCATAAAGTAAATACAACTCCAGACAATTAAAATAACTATCTAAACAACCTCTAATGTTTCTCCTCTAGGCTAGCAGGCAATCTCCAAGCTATCTGTAAAATTTATCAACAGGTCCAATCAGGACGGGAACGAGCACATATCTCTAAAACAGTTCATAGCGGGTTAGGAGTATAAATCATGCAATAGAGTAAAATACAGGAAGTACCGAATAGTAAGTACGAGTAAACATGAGATATTTTATAACTGAAAGTAAATACATGATAGTAGAGACTGTAAGTGGCTACGTGATTTAGAGCACAATGGTTATATAAACGGCTTGGGGGCACATGAATACAAATAAGGAGGCACATGAACACAGCTACTGGGGTTAGTGATCACATAACCAATTCTACTCACCCTGCCCCAATCAATACACAAGGATCCGTTCAAGTTATGTCATAAGCACATGAATACAGGTAAGATATGTGAACTCATGTAATGAGTAGTCATGAGGCACATGATAAGCACATGAAAGCACATGAAGCACATGAGAACATGTAAAAATATGAACTAGTACGAGTACAAGGAGTACCTGATGCACATGATAAAGTACATGAACATGAAATACCCGATGCACCCGTAGAGGGATAACATCTCAGGAAAGGATCCATATGGTACTAATCCGTGAAGATACGTGTCAGCATCAAGTAGAGTAACCTAGAGCAAGAATATAATCCAGACAGGTATGAAAAGATCAAAGAATATACTCGCCTGATATCTGAATGTCCAAGGTAAAGATACTATCCGATGAGAGGTGTCTGGCTCCTAATTAGAACAGCACAGGTCACAACATGTCCAGGAGGGTAATATAAAGCACTACAATGCATTCTACATGAATTTAGGTCAAACTAGGCCAAAGTCAACCCTTGGTCAACTCTGGTCAACTGCACTAGTCAAACTAGGTCATGTCCTAACCCAGCAAGTCTTACTAGGCCTAACCAAGACTATCCTAACAAGCAAACATCAATACAAGGCTATACAAGCCAACATACACCCAACTCTATATAGCATACAATTATTCAATACTCAAATAGGCAAGAATTCACATTGGATATACACTAGGTAATCTATTACTTTAAGCTATATATGTCTACACATATATACACATGCATATATTGGTATTCAATATTAGGTCTATAATCATGGCATTTCAAATGGTTATATAAACTTATATATTACAACACAATATGCTAACATATATATAATATACATACATAGCTAAGTTAACTATATTCATAAATACTTATTTAGGAGGCTATGTGTGTGTATGTAAACATGGCAAAAGGGCAAGTGAGGGTTAAATGGGCATTCATAGTGTATACATATCAAAGAGTGTCAAAGTATAAGTAAACAATGTGTCAAGTGTGATAGTGTCAACATAGTGTAAGGGGGTACATGAGGTAATATAGGATTTGTGTTAACATAGAATATTACATCTCATTAACTTGTATATTGAATACATTACATCTATTATTACATTACATTTATGCTTGCATTCATTCATCATTCATTTATTCTCTTGTACTACTATATGCACCATACATTATATACTATGGAACCTACATATTCATTACAAGCCATACTTATACATGCTTACATTAGATAGGATACTTACACCTCATATATCATTTATTTAACCATTTACTCATGCTTGCATTCTCTATTTAATTACATAATGTATATACATTAACATGGGTTAAAATCAAATAGAATATTATATTACACACAAGGGTGCACAAAATACACATGCCGAATAGTAACTCCTACTAATAATCAATACTGTACCATCTCAGCATGAATTAAATTCTAGGATTAAAGTATGTTATAGATCTATGTGTTAGCTTTCCGAAACTTCAAACGGATCGCGTTTTCGTTTTCAGAAACTTCCGGAATTGCGAAAACACCGAGAACGCGTTTGTCTTTCGTACAGCTGACACTCAAATAATTCTCCAGAAAGTTACAGAATGAATTAGGCCTATTAATACATTGTTTTGGAAAGATAACTTCAATACGCTTCTTTAAAAAAAATGGAAGAGTAAACCGAGCTTTGAGCTAGAAGTTATGACATTTCTAAGTTAGGGCTGAAATTGAAAATGTGGATAAAAATCATGACGGATTTGGGTAGTTTGAGACAAAAGAACACAAGTATATAACATAATATATCAAGAACTCACTCTCTACACTAATAAATATATATGAGACACTATAGAACACATCTCCAATAAAAAATATGAGATTAAACATGTAATAATTCATTCATACATAACAACAACACATAGTGTGTCCAAATTTGGGATTTTCCCACATGGACACAACCACAACACAAAGGACCCTCCTATGACCTCCAAATGGACACGAAATGGACACAAATGGAGATACAACCATGGGGATCATTCCTATGGGTTCAAAATAGACCTATATGCATGAGGAAATAAAAAGGAGAAGGGATTTATACCTCCCGGTAGATCGAATCGAAGAAAAGCCTTCCCCGAGCGACACCGACACATAGAGATTCTAAAAGGACACGAACGAGCTCCGAATCCTCCCAAACTTGGGTAGCTTCCTCCTTGGCTAGAATGGAGAAGGAAAGAAGAAGATTTGGTGGTAAAATAGAAGGATTTGGTGGAGAAATTGCTAGGAATTACTCTCTAGGAATTTGGGGAAGAACAAGAGAGAGAGAGTGTGGATGAGAATAATGAAATGAACTTGAGCCTATCCTCTCCCAAAGTGGCTGGCCATATGGGACTATTTGTCCTATTATGGTAAGGTCCAAAATACCTCCACTAACCTATTCTATGAGTATTAGGAAAGGGCTAATTGGTTGGGGCTAAATTAGTCATTCTAAAGTCTCTAATCACACTAACCTTATCCATAATAATTAGTCTAACCTCTAACTAAAATATTTCTATCATGTGGACTAAAATTAATATCATGTGGGCCATGCCTAACTAGTGTGTGGGTCCCACTAGAGTCAAACTATCCCCGGTTCCCCGTTTCAAGTCGGATTTAGTTGAAATTCGAACCCGACTCAAATAACCACAAAACAATATCATAAATAATAAAATAATATCAAAATAATTCAAAGAGCTCAAATGCAAAAAATATCCTTAGGCCAAAAATGATATTAAAATATCATAATCACATGGTTAGGCTCTTGGTCAAACAGTCTCTAGGGTTTCACTAGCAAAACGTCAAAACCACAAGGCATTGATTTAAATAATTTTAAAATAATTTAAAATCACCAAAAATTGTATCATAAATTAAATATCATTATTAAAATAATTATAAACACGAAATTTCAAAATTACCCTTATTTGGAAAACTGGGTGCTACAACTCTACCCACCTTAGAAAAATTTCGTCCTCGAAATTTAAGATCGATAGTACTCCTTCTAGAGCCTCTAACCTACCCAATATCTAAGGTAACACTTCCTAACACTAGAATAATAAATGGACATCTAAAAAGTGTCAATCTAGGAATACTTCCAATACTGCTCTGCTGTACGGCTGTAATGGAACTTCAATAAAATATGGACTGGAACCTATATCCAAGGGACTGGACCTATTTTAAAGTGGTCTTAACTAAGGATGAAAAGGAACTGATCATAGGCTATAGGTATGCTCAAACTATTATCTTCCTATTAACCATCTATTAATACATTCTGTGCATTACTAAGACATATAGGCCCCTATCTCTCATAACACATTTATACTCACCAAAAGACTAGTTGTCACGACCCGGTCCCAATTGTTTGGGTCGAATCGGATCATGCCCAGCCTGCACCGTTGTTGAGACGGCGGCAGTAAGCTGTTCAGTAGCAGGTA
Source organism: Iris pallida (assembly GCA_029216955.1). Lineage (NCBI taxonomy): Eukaryota > Viridiplantae > Streptophyta > Magnoliopsida > Asparagales > Iridaceae > Iris > Iris pallida. Next base: position 557,128 of record JANAVB010011600.1, on the reverse strand, counting down.
ACCATACAACAATACTATATTTGTCACAACTCAACATTCGGAAATTTAAAACTTTATTAAACTTTTATATGAAATAAAAGATACAACTTAAACCATTTTTTTTTATACATCATGAATAAAAGAAAACTCTAGGCAAACAGCTCAGCAATCTCGAATTCCTCGTCTTGGGATCGCGTAACAAAGCCTCATCAGTGATACCTAAAATGTTGGGTCTCCAGTCAGGAGGAAGCAAAGTACAATTACGAATATCCAATAATTCAAATAATAATTTGAAATTTGCAATGTTAAACAATTTGAAATACTTTAACAATATTTTTCACAATTCTACAATTGAAAACAATGTGATTTGAGTAGGTAACGAACTATGACCGGCTTGGGATGATTCAATTATATCCTAATAATACGGTCCGGCCTATCCTCGTGTATAGGAGGAATCAGCTCGCACAATCAATGATGCAATATAGGGGTATTGGTCATAGACGCTACACTACTCCCCTAATATCCCGAGTCAATCAGATTCAATCAATGAGTCAATATTCGAACTCTAGGAGAGAGTTCCGTGTAGCAATGTGGTTTAAAATTGCAATAAAACATTTACTAGATAAATTACCAAATAGACATAACTGCACTTGCCTTTGTTTTAGAATGACTGGATAGACGAGTCGTACCGAGGAGGAACGTCAGGTGTAACTTCGAGTTCCTACAGTTGAGAACTCGACTTAGAACCTTGAATAACCAGACTAAGTGTGCTAGTTGCAATCTCTAGTAGTCATGTCCTAGTCAGGTTTTATGTTGTATTAGTCTACAGCTAACGATTACGTCGCAACTACGTGCGTTGATTAAACCGGTTAATTGGATTATTTGGAAATACACGAGAATCAATTTAACTTTGGAAAACTTTGAGTTTTTGTAATATACATATAAAAATACAGTTTTCCTTTAGTGATAAATCGTGAACTAGTTATTTTCTAATATTTTATCCATATTAATTAATTCTTAATTAATCAGTAAATTACGCTCTGGCTACGATTATGCGTCTAATCACAACCACCCAAATCACAACCACCAGAAAATAAAATAAAACTATGCTACACAATACAATGGTACAGCTAATGGTCCTAGGGTGGGCTTATGCCCGGTACAATTTTCTTTTACATTAAATAAGAGAAAATTACTGAAATATTAAATAAAGTGCAGAAATTAAATGACTATAATAAATAGCCTAAATGTTAAATAAAATAATTAAAAATGAAACTAAGAGTCTCAGACTCGGTCCATTCCTCAAAATTCGGCTAATACCACAACGTCCGGTCGGACCGGTGCGTTTGCATTTCGCCGGGGCCCACAGACCGGTACGGTCGTCGCCCGAAAAATCAGTTTAGAAATTCATTTTCGAAAGCCAATTTGAAATCAATATAAATATAGTTTTGTAAAAATTTGGGCAGCACTTCCTCTATTTCGGGACAAACCCAAAACTGGGAAATGTGCCACGGAAAACCTGCAAATATTTCCAACCCAAAATAATCCCACAGAATAAATCCACCAAAATAATCCCAAGCCACAGAAAATAATTCCAATCCACCGAATTTCCCGAAATGTCCGGGAATCCCATAATCCAACCAATCCACACAAACCAGCAGATAAAAACACAGAAAAATACGCTAACGCAGCTAATCGAAATATTACGCAGCTAACCAGATTTCCTAAAGGAAATCGGGGACCGATTCTCATCACCGACTCTACGGGAGGGACGAACTACTGTGATTACCAAGAAATTACCAAATTCCGTTGGCGGGGAGCCACGGGAAAAACTTGGGGAAAAACTGAAACGAAGTTCGGACAGCAGGTCGTAGATCTGGACAGCAGCTTCCTTGCGAATCCGGGCAGCAAATGCTCCACGAAGCAGGGGACAGTGGGATGAACCCCCACAGAGTGCTGCCGAGATGGCTCGGACACGGGCGGGGACTTCGCCGGAAAGGGTCTGCCGCGGGGAGAAGTGCGGCCGAGGGGGAAAAGGCCGGAGGGCGCAGCTAGGGCAGCGCCTCGGGTCGCGGGAAAGGGCTCGCTGGACGGGAAACGGCGGGGAGGAGCTCCGCCGTGGAAAGATCGGCCGCGGGGCTCGGGAAAGAGCGCGGGGCCGCTGTTGGCGGTCGCCGGAGGAACAGCGGGAGCGGGGCTTGCTGCGGGGTGGCCGCGAGCTAGCCGGAGGGAGGCTTGCGCGCGGAGGCGCGGCTAGGGCAGCCTCGCCGGAACGAAAAAGGGGCGCGGACGGTGGCGCGGGGGCCGGGGTCGCATGCGCGCGGTCGGCGGGGAGGAGTCGCGGAGGCGCGGGGAGCCGCGCCGGCGGATCTGACCGGAGAGGTCGGCGCGGGGGAGATCCGCGCGCTGGAGGTGGCGCTCAGGGGCGTTCGGCTGCGGGCGAACTCGGGGCGGCCGAAAGCGCGAGGGAGGGGCGTCGAGCTCGGGGATTAGGGCTCGGCTAAAGGGTTTCTCCAGAAAAGAAAACTCAGAGAGAGAGAGTGAGGAAATAATGAAAGTAATGAGAGAGTTAATTTTTTTGTTTCTCCTCTGTGAAGAGCTCGGGAGTGAGGAGTTGTGTACGGGAGAGAGTGGGGAAAAGTAGTAGAGTAAATAAAGGAAGGTGGGTGAGTAAATAGAGGGAGATGGAGAGTTGGGGAGTTACGGGAGAGAGTTAAGGAGGGGAGTTAGAAATGTGAAACGAGGGGTTGGTAGTGGGTTCTGGTCCAATTGGACCAGGTCAAAAGAATATATTTTATTTTATTTATTAATTTTACTTAAACCGAAATCAACAATCAGAATTTGAGAAATAGGAAGAAAGGATTTGGGCTCGGGCCTGGGTCTGGGCTCGGACTCGGGTCTGGGTCCGAAATCAAAAATCCAAGTTGATATAATTTTTCAAAAATCCTTTTTCACCCAAAATAATTAATAATAATATTTAATAATAATAATAATTTGAAAACGTTAATGAAACATTATTTAATATATATTTACAAACAATGGGTTTCACAATCTTCCCTCCTTAGAAAATTTCGTCCTCGAAATTAAAGGCCGGGTAGGAGAATCAAACAGTTACGGGTACTATGCCCGTAACTCAGTTCCAACAATAAGAATTTTCAAGGCAGTCGTAGATGAAACGGTTTAGGGACAAGTTTTTATTTATGATATCATCCACGCAGAAAAATACAAAAGCGAACCAAAGTACACGAGGTTGATCAGACCATCATGCACCGGTCCTGATTAGACAATATATTAGTGGGTGCACCCAATAAAATATCGTCATGATCAAGCTTGATAAAGAGATAGCTTGCAAAACTAGGCTAACTTCGTCAGCATCAGTTAAGTTTAGAACGAAAAGATAAGAAAATAAATGATGGCTCGAATTCTGATCTTCTTCTTACCTCTGACTAGGCTTGCAACTGGTTCCTCTGGCACTGAAAGGTTGATTCCAATCTTCAGTTCTGAATTATCCAAAATGTGACTCGGATCCGAAATGTAACGTCTGAGCTGTGACGTAGAAGACGTTGCACATTCTCAAGATTAGCTGGTAGAGCTAACTGGTACGCTACTTCCAACGCGTCTTAAACTTCAAATGGCCTGATGTACCTGGCCTCAATTTCCAGCTCCGTCGAAACTGATTGTTCCTCTGGTAGGAGAAACTTCACCAAATGCAATTTGGTCTTCCCAAGACCTGCCAAATTCTGAGACGCAAAATCTTAATACATCTTCAAGCGTCTGGATTGACCTCTCTGATTGCTCGTCCCGCGGTACTCCATGAATCCGGTAGATGTGCTTCCCGTACAATGCTGCCCACTTCTTAGTGGATAAACCAACTTTGAAAGTGTGCTGACTTAGTCAGTCGATTTTCTATAATCCAATTGGTGCCCTTCCTTCCTTGGGAACAAGGCAATCCTTACTCAAAGTTCATTGTTATATGCTTCTACTTCCACTCCGAATTGTCCAGCGGCTTCAACAAGCTTGTTGTTCTCTTGCTAAATTTCTCATGTTGACAAATTCACATCTAATTCCATACCTGGAATTGTTCTTCTTTATTCCATAGCACCAATCAATGGAGGCATATTCCGATACATCTTATTAGCTCCTGAATATATGAAATACTGCGACTGGTGCATTTCTTTTATCAACTCGTTCCTCTGTTTGTCAGCCGATACGCAAAGTCTCGCACCATTCTTCAGAGTTCCAATGCTGATCAATTTAAAAACCCTCAGGTGTTCCTGCCAACACTTGATCTCTAAGCCTGCAAAGTGCCTTATTTTGAAACTACGTTCTCTTGATTTTGGTCTCTCGGCCTCGAACTTCATCAATACTGAATCATCATCCAGCTCCGTCCTTCTATCTCCAGGTAGTATAACCTCCAGTCCAAACTTCTCGATGTCTTCTAGTAGGTGCCACTCCTTGGCTAAGAAATTCGCCATCATTATCGACCAAGTGCATCAGTGACCACATTAACCTTACCTGAATAGTACTGCAGGTTGACGTCAAAATCCTTCATCTGCTTCAGCCATCTTCTTAGTCTAACATTCAGCCCTTTCTGAGTGAAGACATATTTCAGACTTTTGTAGTCCGTATATATTTCACTCCCTTTCCATAAAAATCATGCTTCCATAGCTTCAAAGTAAAGATAATTGCAGCAAATTCCAAATTTAAGTGTGGGATAATTCTTCTCATGAGTCTGTAGTTGCCTAGATGTGTAAGCAACTACTTTCTCATGTTGTTGAAGAACGCAACCCAATCCTTTTCCAGAGACATTACTGTAAATTGAGAACCCACCGGTTCCTGCGGGTAGCGCAAGGATTGGTGTAGTGGTAAGTCTCTTCTTTAGCTCCTCAATGCCGCCTGGCAATCTTTCGTCCAGATGAACTCTTCATTCTTCCAAATGAGCTTCGTCATCGGCTCAGCAATCTTGGCGAAATCCTTCACGAACCTCTGGTAGTAGCCGGCCAAGTTCAAGGATCCTTCGAATTGAACTTGGGATATACCACTCTTCAACAACAGCTATCTTCCATCGAAATTTCTTCTCTTGACCACATGGCCAAAAGTCCACCTTGTCAAAAATCCACGTTCAGATAACTTACCATAGAATTTCTTTTTCCTCAAAGTTTCCAAAACTTCCTCAGGTGTTCTTCATGCTCTTCTTCAGTCTTCAAATATCAGAATGTTATCTATGGAGAAGATAAACTGATTCAAATACTCATGAAAATCTCTGTTCATGAGATTCATGAACACAGCAGAAGCATTTGTCAGTCTAACGTCCTGACCAAAGAAAACTACCCATACTTGGTGTTTGAACGCCGTCTTGGAAATGTCCTCTTTCCTGACTTTGATTTGATGGTAGTCAAATCTTAAGTCAAACTTCGAAACACCCTAATTCCACACAACCAGATCAAACAGATCCTCGATCTGGGCAGAGGGTACTTGCTCTTTGGTGTCTGGTAATCGATGCACATCAGTTGTTCCATCCTTCTTGGGCACAAACAAGATAGGTGTTCCCTAAGGTGAAGTTATATCTTGGATAAATCCTAGAGCCTTCATTGATCTGGTCCTTCATCTTCTATAAACTTCGAGTCTGCATCATGCCTTTGTAGGAGGCAAGGTCTGCTAGATAGGAAGAGGGTCCCTAGGTTGTGGTCTAACAGGTGTTGCTGGGATAAGAGCTCTGGTTTGATGGAAAGATAAGGGGCAATCCTTTACCCGATGTTCAGCAGATCCACATGCCAAACATTGTCCCAATCTCTTGCGGCAACTAACGGTCTGATGACCAGGCCTCTTGCAATAGTTACAAGCCCAAAGCTTCTTACAACAAGACTGCCGGAGAGTACTTGATGGGACCCAAATATCTTCTAAATTCAGGGGTATCCTTCCTAGGACAAAGTTCTGCTCTAACTTGGTTGGGGATATCTAAGGATACATTATGACGTTCTTCATGTCTTCTCTCGTGATATTCATCTGTTCCTGCAGGGCTTCATCTTGAGCTTTCTGGAACTCCAGGATTTCTTGAAATAGGACAACTATTTGGAAGATGATTGCTGGTACTGGTGGAGCAACAAAAATGGATACTCCACCAAGGAAATGCAACTCAGTTGAGATGAGGTAGGAATCGCCAGTGTAGTGAAAACTTCACTGGATGCATTATGACGGTCAAACAGCCGCGAGGGAAAAGACCCTGGGCTTGGTTAAGGATATGGGGTATGATCCGGAGATGACACCTCATCGCCAGCAGGATTTGGTCAATGGTCATTCTCTGGAAGGTTTAGGATGCATACATAAGCAAGGTATCCTACCAGTCTATAATCAAACAAAAATATTTATTTATAATATATTTCGATCCTATGTTGTGACAAATTGATGTTCTAGTGTTCTAATTGTTTCTAAGTTGTTTTCCTAAGTTGTTGTTCTGACCTGCATGGGCCACCACTAAAAATATGTCACGACCCGGTCCCAATTGCTTGGGTCGAATCAGATCATGCCCAGCCTGCACCGTTGTTGAGACGGCGGCAGTAAGCTGTTCAGTAGCAGGTAACCATACAACAACACTATATTTGTCACAACTCAACATTCGGAAATTTAAAACTTTGTTAAACTTTTACATGAAATAAAAGATACAACTTAAACCATTTTTTTTATACATCATGAATAAATGAAAACTCTAGGCAAACAGCTCAGCAATCTCGAATTCCTCGTCTTGGGATCGCGTAACAAAGCCTCATCAATGATACCTAAAATGTTGGGTCTCCAGTCAGGAGGGAGCAAAGTACAATTACGAATATCCAATAATTCAAATAATAATTTGAAATTTGCAATGTTAAACAATTTGAAATACTTTAACAATATTTTTCACAATTCTACAATTGAAAACAATGTAATTTGAGTAGGTAACGAACTATGACCGGCTTGGGATGATTCAATTATATCCTAATGATACGGTCCGGCCTATCCTCGTGTATAGGAGGAATCAGCTCGCACAATCAATGATGCAATATAGGGGTATTGGTCATAGACGCTACACTACTCCCCCAATATCCCGAGTCAATCAGATTCAATCAATGAGTCAATATTCGAACTCTAGGAGAGAGTTCCGTGTAGCAATGTGGTTTAAAATTGCAATAAAATATTTACTAGATAAATTACCAAATAGACATAACTGCACTTGCCTTTGTTTTAGAATGACTGGATAGACGAGTCGTACCGAGGAGGAACGTCAGGTGTAACTTCGAGTTCCTACAGTTGAGAACTCGACTTAGAACCTTGAATAACCAGACTAAGTGTGCTAGTTGCAATCTCTAGTAGTCATGTCCTAGTCAGGTTTTATGTTGTATTAATCTACAGCTAACGATTACGTCGCAACTACGTGCGTTGATTAAACCGGTTAATTGGATTATTTGGAAATACACGAGAATCAATTTAACTTTGGAAAACTTTGAGTTTTTGTAATATACATATAAAAATACAGTTTTCCTTTAGTGATAAATCGTGAACTAGTTATTTTCTAATATTTTATCCATATTAATTAATTCTTAATTAATCAGTAAATTACGCTCTGGCTACGATTATGCGTCTAATCACAACCACCCAAATCACAACCACCAGAAAATAAAATAAAACTATGCTACACAATACAATGGCACAGCTAATGGTCCTAGGGTGGGCTTATGCCCGGTACAATTTTCTTTTACATTTAATAAAAGAAAATTACGGAAATATTAAATAAAGTGCAGAAATTAAATGACTATAATAAATAGCCTAAATGTTAAATAAAATAATTAAAAATGAAACTAAGAGTCTCAGACTCGGTCCATTCCTCAAAATTCGGCTAATACCACAACGTCCGGTCGGACCGGTGCGTTTGCATTTCGCCGGGGCCCACAGACCGGTACGGTCGTCGCCCGAAAAATCAGTTTAGAAATTCATTTTCGAAAGCCAATTTGAAATCAATATAAATATAGTTTTGTAAAAATTTGGGCAGCACTTCCTCTATTTCGGGACAAACCCAAAACTGGGAAATGCGCCACGGAAAACCTGCAAATATTTCCAACCCAAAATAATCCCACAGAATAAATCCACCAAAATAATCCCAAGCTACAGAAAATAATTCCAATCCACCGAATTTCCCGAAATGTCCGGGAATCCCATAATCCAACCAATCCACACAAACCAGCAGATAAAAACACAGAAAAATACGCTAACGCAGCTAATCGAAATATTACGCAGCTAACCGGATTTCCCAAAGGAAACCGGGGACCGATTCTCATCACCGACTCTACGGGAGGGACGAACTACTGTGATTACCAAGAAATTACCAAATTCCGTTGGCGGGGAGCCGCGGGAAAAACTTGGGGAAAAACCGAAACGAAGTTCGGACAGCAGGTCGTAGATCTGGACAGCAGCTTCCTTGCGAATCCGGGCAGCAAATGCTCCATGAAGCACGGGACAGTGGGATGAACCCCCACAGAGTGCGGCCGAGATGGCTCGGACACGGGCGGGGACTTCGCCGGAAAGGGTCTGCCGCGGGGAGAAGTGCGGCCGAGGGGAAAAAGGCCGGAGGGCGCAGCTAGGGCAGCGCCTCGGGTCGCGGGAAAGGGCTCGCTGGACGGGAAACGGCGGGGAGGAGCTCCGTCGTGGAAAGATCGGCCGCGGGGCTCGGGGAAGAGCGCGGGGCCGCTGTTGGCGGTCGCCGGAGGAACAGCGGGAGCGGGGCTTGCTGCGGGGTGGCCGCGAGCTAGCCGGAGGGAGGCTTGCGCGCGGAGGCGCGGCAAGGGCAGCCTCGTCGGAACGAAAAGGGGGCGCGGACGGTGGCGCGGGGGCCGGGGTCGCACGCGCGCGGTCGGCGGGGAGGAGTCGCGGAGGCGCGGGGAGCCGCGCCGGCGGATCTGACCGGAGAGGTCGGCGCGGGGGAGATCCGCGCGCTGGAGGCGGCGCTCAGGGGCGTTCGGCTGCGGGCGAACTCGGGGCGGCCGAAAGCGCGAGGGAGGGGCGTCGAGCTCGGGGATTAGGGCTCGGCTAAAGGGTTTCTCCAGAAAAGAAAACTCAGAGAGAGAGAGTGAGGAAATAATGAAAGTAATGAGAGAGTTAATTTTTTTGTTTCTCCTCTGTGAAGAGCTCGGGAGTGAGGAGTTGTGTACGGGAGAGAGTGGGGAAAAGTAGTGGAGTAAATAAAGGAAGGTGGGTGAGTAAATAGAGGGAGATGGAGAGTTGGGGAGTTACGGGATGGAGTTAAGGAGGGGAGTTAGAAATGTGAAACGAGGGGTTGGTAGTGGGTTCTGGTCCAATTGGACCAGGTCAAAAGAATATATTTTATTTTATTTATTAATTTTACTTAAACCGAAATCAACAATCAGAATTTGAGAAATAGGAAGAAAGGATTTGGGCTCGGGCCTGGGTCTGGGCTCGGACTCGGGTCTGGGTCCGAAATCAAAAATCCAAGTTGATATAATTTTTCAAAAATCCTTTTTCACCCAAAATAATTAATAATAATATTTAATAATAATAATAATTTGAAAACGTTAATGAAACATTATTTAATATATATTTACAAACAATGGGTTTCACACTAGTACATCCTATCAAGGCTAATACTATAATCTCTCGTAAATCTCATAAGCTACATGTTTATAGACACACATCCCCACATCATGGACTAACCTATATATATCTACAATTGATACTAATGGGATGACGTTCCTATTTTCCAACAATCAAAGTCTAAATTTTTTTATCTAAATCATGCAATTTAAAGGAATAGTATACAAGGTCAGGGCATACCGTAGCAGTTGGAAGTCTTACCTAGGTACACTAATCATTCTAGGTCAAAACAGTACTATGGTATCAACACACAAACAACCTAGGGTGTCCTAATTGGGAAGGTAAGGGAACAACAATCATCAAGGTTGTAGGGCTGTCTACCATCCTATATGAAAATTGGTCATTAACAAGCAACTAAGAAATTAATAAAATGTTACTATTCCTTAAAATGGCAAAAATTGAAAATTTAGGCACAACAAATTACAAATAGATTTTTGTCTTGACACGATCTAAGTTGATCAATTTCGGGATAAACGAGATTTGGGCAAGAAGGGAAATCAATAAAATCAAAGTATGAGCACGAGCATCCAGTGATGGAGGTTCAGGTCATGATTAAATTTAATTCGACTGAGTACGAATACGAGGTTCATAGGCGATGAAAAGATTTTAAGAAAAATTGTCAAGGCTGTCGCGAATGAGACTCTAGGGTCAAGTTTAACTATGTCTCAATTCTCGTAGATTGATACATGAAAAAGCGAACTAAAGTGCAATAGGTTGATCAGACCATCATGTACCGGTTCTGATTAGACAATATGTTAGTGGGTGGTCACCCACTAAAATATGTCATGACCAAGCTCGAAAATAGATAAGCTTGCAAAACTAAGGCTAATTTAGCAGCACAAGATATAAGGGTGGTAATGATGAATGGAATTACATAGTCCAAGTTTCTTAACCAACGGGTCAAGTAATCAGATAAGGTACAAGGTTAAGCATCTAAGGAAACAAGCAGAACACTATCACATGTCGGGTCGAAAGAATTGAGTCAAGGATGGATTTCTAATTGAAATAAGAAGAAATTTAGTATAATGGTAGAGGTTATCGTTTAGCCAGTTGACCAGAAAATCATATCAAGAAAATAGGGTACAAGAAGACGGGTTTAAGTGGGACATGATATACCTACACGAAGGTGAGCTCGTCTAGGTCTTGCATATAAGATTTGTTGGAGGGTAACAGCTAGTATTACATTCCGAATATCAAAGTCATGATAAGGAACGTCAAGGATCTCAATTAGAAAGTGGGAGTTCAAGAGGTGGTAATTAATGCACAAAAAAATAATGAAGATCGAGTTAGTCATCTGCTTTTGATACTCTTAAGTTCATCTGGTCATAACTTGCCAATCATATCTTTACCTCACCAGTCTCCATATAAAAATTTAACCTTTACTTAAACCCTTACCATGACTACCATAGGCAATTCCCAATTTCCAAACATCACTCTTGAAGCACAACCCTCACATTTAGGAATCAACATTAACTATTTATTTAAATTTCCAAGTTCTTTCACCTTGTCTTAAATTTGACCCAAAACCTCTAAATCTCGTTTACGAATCCTTGAACTTGTTCAAATTATTCTCCTCGTATTATTTAATTTAAATCTCTAGGCCTTACAAAACTTATCTTCCATCATAAAATCAACTTCCGTATTTTCTTCGACATACACCCTTGAATATTATTCTCCTAAAAATATTTCACAACAATCTCTAAACTTCCATAACTTTGTGCTCTCTCTATCCCTAGTCATTTCCTCGCAACATCTTGTTTAATATTCTTATTAAACACAATTAACTTCTCTTTCCATTACTAACCTTCTATATAGCCTCAGAGTAAAAGTTTTCCCCAGAATCAATAACCAAGATTTTCTAAGTTCTCAAAACTAGGTTGACCTCTGATATCCTCATTAGTTTTGAATACACCTATAAACTATCTCATAACCCCAAAATTTCTCTAAATGTAATTGTTTCCAGATTGGCAGTATACATCTCCTTATTCTATTCGAGACCTTTACCACATTTCTATCTCAAGTTTCCATATGGAACACCCCACATTTGATTTCCTTTAGATCATCATAAAATAACCAGTTACGTCTTCTCTGAGCTACATAATTTACGTCACTTCCTTAGCCTTCCCCATGCAAAAGATACGAAGATTCAAGGGTTTCGAAGTACATCTGGTAGGGACGACAAGATATGGGTAATTAATGTAATGAGACAGAGTTTAAGATAAGAGGTAAATAAGAATGCAAGGGAATAATGGCGAGAAAGAATAATGAAGATATCTTCCTTCTTATCGGTTCAAACGAGAGGAACCCATCAAGCTTAAATTCAATAGCAAGGAATGAGGGTGAATCCAAACAAGAGGAAAAGGAATTCCAATCGAAGTTCAAAATGAGTTTCTCAGGGGTCGTCCCAGAAATCTCTCAAAGAATCCTAATTGTGATTGAGTACCTTGGATTTGGAAATATTAATCTAAATACAAAATTAAATCAACAACTACAAAATTTTATCAAAATCATCAACTAATACCAGGATTCAAAGTTCTACAATGAATCCACAAAATCAAATTCGAATCAAGGAAAAAAGAGAATCAAAAAAAGAAAAATGAGTTTAAATCGAAATTCAAAATGAGATTCTCAAGGGTCATCCCAGGAATCTCTCAAGGAATCCTAACAGTGATTGAATATCTTCAAAAATATATCCTAATCCTACTGCAGGCTGTAGTGTTACTCTAGTTCGAATACCACTACACAAACTCGACCTGCATGGGCCACCACTAAAAATGTGTCACGACCCGCACCCTAGAATAAGGGCACGAGAAGTGGGTACGTCCAGCCTACGCTGCAGTGTCGGCGGTAGAACGCTGTCCTAGATCTCATGCATCTAACAGTATAAGACTAAACAGTTTATACTCCCCGAATGGGGGTGACATAGCAGATACAGACTCAATCACATCTAAGGTAGAGCATGATAAGGATAGATAAAACATGAAATCTAAAAGAGGTACAACAGAGAGAAATCTAAGTGTCTAAGATACACAAATCCAAAAATACATCTCAAATCTCCAAACTCAGATACAGTAATCCATAAAGTAAATACAACTCCAGACAATTAAAATAACTATCTAAACAACCTCTAATGTATCTCCTCTAGGCTAGCAGGCAATCTCCAAGCTATCTGTAAAATTTATCAACAAGTCCAGTCAGGACGGGAACGAGCACATATCTCTAAAACAGTTCATAGCAGGTTAGGAGTATAAATCATGCAATAGAGTAAAATACAGGAAGTGCTGAATAGTAAGTACGAGTAATCATGAGATATTTTATAACTGAAAGTAAATACATGATAGTAGAGACTGTAAGTGGCTACGTGATTTAGAGCACAATGGTTATGTAAACGGCTTGGGGGAACATGAATACAAATAAGTAGGCACATGAACATAGCTACTGGGGATAGTGATCACATAACCAATTCTACTCACCCGGCCCCAATCAATACATAAAGATCCGTTCAAGTTATGTCACAAGCACATGAATACAGCAAAGATATGTGAACTCATGTAATGAGTAGTACATGAGGCACATGATAAGCATATGAAAGCACATGAAGCACATGAGAACATGTAAAAACATGAACTAGTACGGGTACAAGGAGTACCTGATGCACATGATAAAGTACATGAACATGAAATACCCGATGCACCCGTAGAGGGATAACATCTCAGAAAAAGGATCCATATAGTACTAATCCGTGAAGATACGTGTCAGCTTCAAGTAGAGTAACCTAGAGCAAGAATATAATCCAGACAGGTATGAAAAGATCAAAGAATGTACTCGCCTGATATCTGAATGTCCAAGGTAAAGATACTGTCCGATGAGAGGTGTCTGGCTCCTAATTAGAACAGCACAAGTCACAACATGTCCAGGAGGGTAATATAAAGCACTACAATGCATTCTACATGAATCTAGGTCAAAATAGGCCAAAGTCAACCCTTGGTCAACTCTGGTCAACTGTACTAGTCAAACTAGGTCAAACTAGGTCATGTCCTAACCCAACAAGTCTTACTAGGCCTAACCAAGACAATCCTAACAAGCACACATCAATACAAGGCTATATAAGCCAACATACATCCAACTCTATATAGCATACAATTATTCAATACTCAAATAGGCAAGAATTCACATTGGATATACACTAGTTAATCTATTACTTTAAGCTATATATGTCTACACATATATACACATGCATATATTGGTATTCAACATTAGGTCTATAATCATGGCATTTCAAATGGTATATAATATACATACATAGCTAAGTTAACTATATTCATAAATACTTATTTAAGAGGCTATGTGTGTGTATGTAAACATGGCAAAGGGGCAAGTGAGGGTTAAATGGGCATACATAGTGTATACATATCAAAGAGTGTCAAAGTGTAAGTGAACAATGTGTCAAGTGTGATAGTGTCAATATAGTGTAAGGGGGTACATGAGGTAATATAGGATTTGTGTTAACATAGAATATTACATCTCATTAACTTGTATATTGCATACATTACATCTATTATTACATTACATTTATGCTTGTATTCATTCATCATTCATTTATTCTCTTGTACTACTATATGCACCATACATTATATACTATAGAACCTACATATTCATTACAAGCCATACTTATACATGCTTACATTAGATAGGATACTTACACCTCATACATCATTTATTTAACCATTTACTCATGCTTGCATTCTCTATTTAATTACATAATGTATATACATTAACATGGGTTAAAATCAAATAGAATATTATATTACACACAAGGGTGCACAAAATGTACATACCGAATAGTAACTCCTACTAATAATCAATACTGTACCATCTCAGCATGAATTAAATTCTAGGATTAAAGTATGTTATAGATCTATGTGTTAGCTTTCTGAAACTTCAAACGGATCGCATTTTCATTTTCGGAAACTTCAGGAATCGCGAAAACACCGAGAACGCATTTGTCTTTCGTGCAGCTGACACTCAAATAATTCTCCAGAAAGTTACAGAATGAATTAGGCCTACTAATACATGTTTTTGGAAAGCTAACTTCAATACGCTTCTTTAAAAAAATGGAAGATTAAACCGAGCTTTGAGATACAAGTTATGACATTTCTATGTTAGGGCTGAAATTAAAAACGTGGATAAAAATCATGACGGATTTGGGTAGTTTGAGACAAAAGAACACAAGTATATAACATAATATATCAAGAACTCACTCTCTACACTAATATATATATATATGAGACACTATAGAACACATCTCCAATACAAAAATATGAGATTAAACATGTAATAACTCATTCATACATAACAGCAACACATAGTGTGTCCAAATTTGGGATTTTCCCACATGGACACAACCACAACACAAAGGACAGTCCTATGACCTCCAAATGGACATGAAATGGATACAAATGGAGATACAACCATGGGGGTCATTCCTATGGGTTCAAAATAGACCTATATGCATGAGAAAATGAAAAGTAGAAGGGATTTATACCTCCCGGTAGATCGAATCGAAGAAAAGCCTTCCCCGAGCGACACCGACACATAGAGATTCTAAAAGGACACGAACGAGCTCCGAATCCTCCCAAACTTGGGTAGCTTCCTCCTTGGCTAGAATGGAGAAGGAAAGAAGAAGATTTGGTGGTAAAATAGAAGGATTTGGTGGAGAAATTGCTAGGAATTGCTCTCTAGGAATTTGGGGAAGAACAAGAGAGAGAGAGTGTGGATGAGAATAATGAAATGAACTTGAGCCTATCCTCTCCCAAAGTGGCTGGCCATATGGGACTATTTGTCCTATTATAGTAAGGTCCAAAATGCCTCCACTAACCTATTCTATGAGTATTAGGAAAGGGCTAATTGGTTGGGGCTAAATTAGTCATTCTAAGTCTCTAATCACACTAACCTTATCCATAATAATTAGTCTAACCTCTAACTAAAATATTTCTATCATGTGGACTAAAATTAATATCATGTGGGCCATGCCTAACTAGTGTGTGGGTCCCACTAGAGTCAAACTATCCCCGGATCCCCGTTTCAAGTCGGATTGAGTTAAAATTCGAACCCGACTCAAATAACCCCAAAACAATATCATAAATAATAAAATAATATCAAAATAATTCAAAGAGCTCAAATGAAAAAAATATCCTTAGGCCAAAAATGATATTAAAATATTATAATCACATGGTTAGGCTCTTGGTCAAACAGTCTCTAGGGTTTCACTAGCAAAACGTCAAAACCACAAGTCATTGATTTAAATAATTTTAAAATAATTTAAAATCACCAAAAATTATATCATGAATTAAATATCATTATTAAAATAATTATAAACACGAAATTTCAAAATTACCCTCATTTGGAAAACTGGGTGCTACAACTCTACCCACCTTAGAAAAATTTTGTCCTCGAAATTTAAGATCGATAGTACTCCTTCTAGAGCCTCTAACCTACCCAATATCTAAGGTAACACTTCCTAACACTGGAATAATAAACGGACATCTAAAAAGTGTCAATCTAGGAATACTTCCAATACTGCTCTGCTGTACGGCGGTAATGGAACTTCAATAAAATATGGACTGGAACCTATATCCAAGGGACTGGACCTATTTTAAAGTGGTCTTAACTAAGAATGAAAAGGAACTGATCATAGGCTATAGGTATGCTCAAACTATTATCTTCCTATTAACCATCTATTAATACATTCTATGCATTACTAAGACATATAGGCCCCTATCTCTCATAACACATTTATACTCACCAAAAGACTAGTACATCCTATCAAGGCAAATACTATCATCTCTCATAAATCTCATAAGCTACATGTTTATAGACACACATTCCCACATCATGGACTAACCTATATATATCTACAACTGATACTAATGGGGTGACGTCCCTATTTCCCAACAATCAAAGTCTAAATTTTTTTATCTAAATCATGCAATTTGAAGGAATAGTATACAAGATCAGGGCATACCGTAGCAGTTGGAAGTCTTACCTAGGTACACTAATCATTCTAGGTCAAAACAGTACTATGGTATCAACACACAAACAATCTAGGGTGTCCTAATTGGGAAGGTAAGGGAACAACAATCATCAATGTTGTAGGGCTGTCTACCATCCTATATGAAAATTGGTCATTAACAAGCAACTAAGAAATTAATAAAATGTTACTATTCCTTAAAATGGCAAAAATTGAAAATTTAGGCACAACAAATCATAAATAGATTTTTGTCTTGACACGATCTAAGTTGATCAATTTCGGGATAAAACGAGATTTGGGCAAGAAGGAAAATCAATGAAATCAAAGTATGAGCACGAGCATCCAGTGATGGAGGTTCAGGTCATGATTAAATTTAATTCGACTGAGTACGAATACGAGGTTCATAGGCGATGAAAAGATTTTAAGAAGAATTGTCAAGGCTGTCGCGAATGAGACTCTAGGGTCAAGTTTAACTATGTCTCCATTCTCGTAGATTGATACATGAAAAAGCGAACCAAAGTGCAATAGGTTGATCAGACCATCATGTACCGGTTCTGATTAGACAATATGTTAGTGGGTGGCCACCCACTAAAATATGTCATGACCAAGCTCGAAAATAGATAAGCTTGCAAAACTAAGGCTAATTTAGCAGCACAAGATATAAGGGTGGTAATGATGAATGGAATTACATAGTCCAAGTTTCTTAACCAACGGGTCAAGTAATCAGATAAGGTACAAGGTTAAGCATCTAAGGAAACAAGCAGAACACTATCACATGTCGGGTCGAAAGAATTGAGTCAAGGCTGGATTTCTAATTGAAATAAGAAGAAATTTAGTATAATGGTAGAGGTTATCGTTTAGCCAGTTGACCAGAAAATCATATCAAGAAAATAGGGTACAAGAAGACGGGTTTAAGTGGGACATAATATACCTACACGAAGGTGAGCTCGTCTAGGTCTTGCATATAAGATTTGTTGGAGGGTAACAGCTAGTATTACATTTCGAATATCAAAGTCACGATAAGGAACGTCAAGGATCTCAATTAGAAAGTGGGAGTTCAAGAGGTGGTAATTAATTCACAAAAAAATAATGAAGATCGAGTTAGTCATCTGCTTTTGATACTCTTAAGTTCATCTGGTCATAACTTGCCAATCATATCTTTACCTCACCAGTCTCCATATGAAAATTTAACCTTTACTTAAACCCTTACCATGACTACCATAGGCAATTCCCAATTTCCAAACATCACTCTTGAAGCACAACCCTCACATTTAGGAATCAACATTAACTATTTATTTAAATTTTCAAGTTCTTTCACCTTGTCTTAAATTTGACCCAAAACATCTAAATCTCGTTTACGAATTCCTTGAACTTGTTCAAATTATTCTCCTCGTATTATTTAATTTAAATCTCTAGGCCTTACAAAACTTATCTTCCATCATAAAATCAACTTCCGTATTTTCTTCGACATACACCCTTGAATATTATTCTCCTAAAAATATTTCACAATAATCTCTAAACTTCCATAACTTTGTGCTCTCTCTATCCCTAGTCATTTCCTCGCAACACTTGTTTAATATTCTTATTAAACACAATTAACTTCTCTTTCCATTACTAACCTTCTATATAGCCTCAGAGTAAAAGTTTTCCCCAGAATCAATAACCAAGATTTTCTAAGTTCTCAAAACTAGGTTGACCTCTGATATCCTCATTAGTTTTGAATACACCTATAAACTATCTCATAACCCCAAAATTTCTCTAAATGTAATTGTTTCCAGATTGGCAGTATACATCTCCTTATTCTATTCGAGACCTTTTCCACATTTCTATCTCAAGTTTCCATATGGAACACCCCACATTTGATTTCCTTTAGATCATCATAAAATAACCAGTTACGTCTTCTCTGAGCTACATAATTTACGTCACTTCCTTAGCCTTCCCCATGCAAAAGATACGAAGATTCAAGGGTTTTGAAGTACATCTGGTAGGGACGACAAGATATGGGTAATTAATGTAATGAGACAGAGTTTAAGATAAGAGGTAAATAAGAATGCAAGGGAATAATGGCGAGAAAGAATATTAAAGATATCTTCCTTCTCATCGGTTCAAACGAGAGGAACCCATCAAGCTTAAATTCAATAGCAAGGAATGAGGGTGAATCAAAACAAGAGGAAAAGGAATTCCAATCGAAGTTCAAAATGAGTTTATCAGGGATCGTCCCAGAAATCTCTCAAAGAATCCTAATTGTGATTGAGTACCTTGGATTTGAAAATATTAATCTAAATACAAAATTAAATCAACAACTACAAAATTTTATCAAAATCATCAACTAATACCAGGATTCAAAGTTCTACAATGAATCCACAAAATCAAATTCAAATCAAGGAAAAAGGAGAATCAAAAAAGAAAAATGAGTTTAAATCGGAATTCAAAATGAGATTCTCAAGGGTCATCCCAGGAATCTCTCAAGGAATCCAAACAGTGATTGAGTATTTTCAAAAATATATCCTAATCCTACTGCAGGCTGTAGTGGTACTCTAGTTCGAATACCACTACACAAACTCGACCTGCATGGGCCACCACTAAAAACGTGTCACGACCCGCACCCTAGAATAAGGGCACGAGAAGTGGGTACGTCCAGCCTATGCTACAGTGTCGGAGGTAGAACGCTGTCCTAGGTCTCATGTATCTAACAGTATAAGACTAAACAGTTTATACTCCCCGAATGGGGGTAACATAGCAGATACAGACTCAATCACATCTAAGGTAGAGCATGATAAGGATAGATAAAATATGAAATCCAAAAGAGGTACAACAGAGAGAAATCTAAGTGTCTAAGATACACAAATCCAAAAATACATCTCAAATCTCCAAACTCAGATACAGTAATCCATAAAGTAAATACAACTCCAGACAATTAAAATAACTATCTAAACAACCTCTAATGTGTCTCATCTAGGCTAGCAGGCAATCTCCAAG
Organism: Iris pallida; assembly: GCA_029216955.1. Taxonomy (NCBI): domain Eukaryota; kingdom Viridiplantae; phylum Streptophyta; class Magnoliopsida; order Asparagales; family Iridaceae; genus Iris; species Iris pallida. The sequence goes on along the minus strand of JANAVB010011600.1, from coordinate 537,501 downwards.
CTATCTGTAAAATTTATCAACAAGTCCAGTCAGGACGGGAACGAGCACATATCTCTAAAACAGTTCATAGCAGGTTAGGAGTATAAATCATGCAATAGAGTAAAATACAGGAAGTGCTGAATAGTAAGTACGAGTAAACATGACATATTTTATAACTGAAAGTAAATACATGATAGTAGAGACTGTAAGTGGCTACGTGATTTAGAGCACAATGGTTATGTAAACGGCTTGGGAGAACATGAATACAAATAAGGAGGCACATGAACATAGCTACTGGGGATAGTGATCACATAACCAATTCTACTCACCCAGCCCCAATCAATACATAAGGATCCGTTCAAGTTATGTCACAAGCACATGAATACAGCAAAGATATGTGAACTCATGTAATGAGTAGTACATGAGGCACATGATAAGCACATGAAAGCACATGAAGCACATGAGAACATGTAAAAACATGAACTAGTACGAGTACAAGAAGTACCTGATGCACATGATAAAGTACATGAACATGAAATACCCGATGCACCCGTAGAGGGATAACATCTCAGGAAAGGATCCATATAGTACTAATCCGTGAAGATACGTGTCAGCTTCAAGTAGAGTAACCTAAAGCAAGAATATAATCCAGACAGGTATGAAAAGATCAAAGAATGTACTCGCCTGATATCTGAATGTCCAAGGTAAAGATACTGTCCGATGAGAGGTGTCTGGCTCCTAACTAGAACAGCACAAGTCACAACATGTCCAGGAGGGTAATATAAAGCACTACAATGCATTCTACATGAATCTAGGTCAAACTAGGCCAAAGTCAACCCTTGGTCAACTCTGGTCAACTGCACTAGTCAAACTAGGTCAAACTAGGTCATGTCCTAACCCAACAAGTCTTACTAGGCCTAACCAAGACTATCCTAACAAGCACACATCAATACAAGGCTATACAAGCCAACATACATCCAACTCTATATAGCATGCAATTATTTAATACTCAAATAGGCAAGAATTCACATTGGATATACACTAGGTAATCTATTACTTTAAGCTATATATGTCTACACATATATACACATGCATATATTGGTATTCAACATTAGGTCTATAATCATGGCATTTCAAATGGTATATAATATACATACATAGCTAAGTTAACTATATTCATAAATACTTATTTAAGAGGCTATGTGTGTGTATGTAAACATGGCAAAGGGGCAAGTGAGGGTTAAATGGGCATACATAGTGTATACATATCAAAGAGTGTCAAAGTGTAAGTGAACAATGTGTCAAGTGTGATAGTGTCAATATAATGTAAGGGGGTACATAAGGTAATATAGGATTTGTGTTAACATAGAATATTACATCTCATTAACTTGTATATTGCATACATTACATCTATTATTACATTATATTTATGCTTGCATTCATTCATCATTCATTTATTCTCTTGTACTACTATATGCACCATACATTATATACTGTAGAACCTACATATTCATTACAAGGCATACTTATACATGCTTACATTAGATAGGATACTTACACCTCATACATCATTTATTTAACCATTTACTCATGCTTGCATTCTCTATTTAATTACATAATGTATATACATTAACATGGGTTAAAATCAAATAGAATATTATATTACACACAAGGGTGCATAAAATGCACATACCGAATAGTAACTCCTACTAATAATTTATACTGTACCATCTCAGCATGAATTAAATTCTAGGATTAAAGTATGTTATAGATCAATGTGTTAGCTTTTCGAAACTTCAAACGGATCGCGTTTTCGTTTTCGGAAACTTCAGGAATCGCGAAAACACCGAGAACGCGTTTGTCTTTCGTGCAGCTGACACTCAAATAATTCTCCAGAAAGTTACAGAATGAATTAGGCCTACTAATACATGTTTTTGGAAAGCTAACTTCAATACGCTTCTTTAAAAAAATGGAAGATTAAACCGAGCTTTGAGATACAAGTTATGACATTTCTAAGTTAGGGCTGAAATTAAAAACGTGGATAAAAATCATGACGGATTTGGGTAGTTTGAGACAAAAGAACATAAGTATATAACATAATATATCAAGAACTCACTCTCTACACTAATATATATATATATGAGACACTATAGAACACATCTCCAATACAAAAATATGAGATTAAACATGTAATAACTCATTCATACATAACAGCAACGCATAGTGTGTCCAAATTTGGGATTTTCCTACATGGACACAACCACAACACAAAGGACACTCCTATGACCTCCAAATGGACATGAAATGGATACAAATGGAGATACAACCATGGGGGTCATTCCTATGGGTTCAAAATAGACCTATATGCATGAGAAAATGAAAAGGAGAAGGGATTTATACCTCCCGGTAGATCGAATCGAAGAAAAGCCTTCCCCGAGCGACACCGACACATAGAGATTCCAAAAGGACACGAACGAGCTCCGAATCCTCCCAAACTTGGGTAGCTTCCTCCTTGGCTAGAATGGAGAAGGAAAGAAGAAGATTTGGTGGCAAAATGGAAAGATTTGGTGGAGAAATTGCTAGGAATTGCTCTCTAGGAATTTGGGAAAGAACAAGAGAAAGAGTGTGGATGGGAATAATGAAAAGAACTTGAGCCTATCCTCTCCCAAAGTGGCTGGCCATATAGGGCTATTTGTCCTATTATGGTAAGGTCCAAAATGCCTCCACTAACTTATTCTATGAGTATTAGGAAAGGGCTAATTGTTGGGGCTAAATTAGTCATTCTAAAGTCTCTAATCACACTAACCTTATCCATAATAATTAGTCTAACCTCTAACTAAAATATTTCTATCATGTGGACTAAAATTAATATCATGTGGGCCATGCCTAACTAGTGTGTGGGTTCCACTAGAGTCAAACTATCATCGGGTCCCTGTTTCAAGTCGGATTGAGTTGAAATTCGAACCCGACTCAAATAACCCCAAAACAATATCATAAATAATAAAATAATATCAAAATAATTCAAAGAGCTCAAATGCAAAAAATATCCTTAGGCCAAAAATGACATTAAAATATTATAATCACATGGTTAGGCTCTTGGTCAAACAGTCTCTAGGATTTCACTAGCAAAACGTCAAAACCACAAGTCATTGATTTAAATAATTTTAAAATAATTTAAAATTACCAAAAATTATATCATGAATTAAATATCATTATTAAAATAATTATAAATATAAAATTTCAAAATTACTCTCATTTGGGAAACTGGGTGCTACATTATTCTTGAACGATAGTAGCTGCACACAACACGTGCAGTGAGCCAGATTTGCCCCCTAGCCGTTCACATGTCAAAAAGGATTTTTCACACCACATAGGTAGTTGTCTTTTATTTTTCCTTTTATTCTCCACTGTGCCATGTCATCAGTTTTCTTCTAGTTTTATCTCTCATATGTTATTTTCATGTCTTATTAATTCTATTATGTTTTTGTATTGCTGTCGGTTTGTGTACTTGTTCCATTCCTGACTGAAAACCAACATTTTTCAGGTTTAGCCACGATCACTCTTAGCACTGGGAAGACATGGGTATGCTGAGGCCGACCTAGATAGTGGAACTAGTTGTTATTTTCATTAAATTGTGAGAACTTTGTATTTTCCTTTAAATATAATCCTTGTAAATGTTGTAATAAACTTAGAAATGTGAATGAGCAATAAATATTATATTTTGTGATTTTGAGCATTTATTTCTTGCGGGCCTGACAACGTTCTACCGTCGACTCTACGGCGTAGGCTGGCTTGGACACGTCTCGTATCCGAAAAACGGGTACGGGTCGTGACAAGTTTTTGTGGTGGCCCATGCAGGTCTATTTTTACAAAATATGTGAACTCGTGATGGTACGTTAGACGTACTATTACGAGCCTGCGACCAGGAAATGCTCATTCACAATTAGGATTAAAATAAATTAGGAGAATAACTAGGACTAGGAGTCCCTTGTTCGAATTGACCGTTGGGTAGTTAAGGTTATTAGATACGCCATACAATTTAGATAGCTTGCTAGATCCCTATAGGTACACTACTACCTTTAATATAACAATATGATCCAATATGGATTACGATTCGCTTGGTATGTTAGGCTTGCCTATAATTAAGGCGTTAATTTTAATAAACTGTTTAATTTTCTTTTGCTTTATTAGATATAAATCTTATATCATAAGGTAGAATTGTCTATTTTAAATTCTCTTCTGCTGTAAGGAGTTAGTTTATAATTTTTGATTCTGTTATTCCTGTATGGATCCCGAGTTAGATTTGATTCAAAGTTTTTCCCTCAACTATTTTGGAATATATTTGAGATAAATGTTAGGATGTCCTTATTTTTCTTGTCGTCAGTAAATTCCCCCGGTCAACCTTTTTTTTAAGGATTGAGAGTTACAGGCAGGCGTTTACGCTTCCTACCATAGTCAACTAAGCCAAATCCCTAGCAGCTCTTTGACATTCTTAGGAATATAGTTAGAGTAATTAAATGACTGCGATGACTAGACAGCAGCACACTGTCACCAATTGTTTGAGAACGGATAGTGTGGGTTCACTGTAGCCAGCAGCGCACTGGCGAGGCACAACCCACAGAATGGAAATCATTCCGAGGAATTATAGTCTATGGAACATTGCTAAAACTATGTTCTCGTTGACCTCTTAGATCTTAGGTACCCTGGTGTCAATATAAGGTAGAGCACCTGATAGCTTATCACACCTGAATCATGAAACCAAGGGTTTGTCACAGCCAGAGTATACAGGCGAGGCATAATTTTGGGTGAAATGGCTTCAGACGTGATTACAAGTTTAGGGTACTATAGAGAATAGAAATGTCCTGTGTGTTCCATAAGATCCAAGGCCAAGACTTTTAAGAGTTCTGTAAGTAGGGTAGCATGTCTCCTAACCTAGCAATCCGCGGTCCTTGTGATCTATTAACGAGGTAATAGATTGACACTAATTGGTTTACCAAGAATATAGAATTCAAAAGTACATAACCCATTAGTCGACCAAGGCCTTAAGGATAAGAAGATAGTAGGATGACTATGTAGGCAAGAACAGCAGGTAAGGATTTGATTCTCTCAAAACTCGAATTACTTATTCCTCCTTCCAAAAATCTCGCATGCTTGTATTTTGACTATCCTGACCAACGCTGCTATTACAGCCTACTTTTGTAAGCTTACTCTTTTATCAAGCTTGATTCAAGACATGTGTTTATTGGGGACGCCCGCTAACATATTGTCTAATCAGAGTCGATGTACTACGGTCTGATCAACCTTAGTGTACTCGGTTCGCTCTTCATTTAATTACCCTACGTGGATTGAGATATAGATGTCTCTAGGATCTCATCCGTGACTGCTTTGACAATTCCTCTTGAACTATACATCGCCTTTGAATCACGTAATTGTATTCAGTGACATCTCTCTTGAACTCTTTATTATTTTTGTCTTTCAGTGATTGGAAAGACGAAAGCTCGTAATTGATAGATAGATACCGAGTTTCCCTATGACTATGATAGTTGTATACACAAGTGTAGCTACCATCGGCCAGCCATGTGACTAGAATCTTGCCTTGAGTTACTCGTCCTTCCTTCGACACTAAACCTATTAACTTGATCTTCTAGTCATTGGAATCCGAGAATGATTAGGATCTTTCTCTTGATCAAATGCCAACCTAGGAGACTATCTATTCTCAAGAGACCAATTGTTGTGAGCCTCAAATTAGTTGTTTAAAGCTCACTTTAACTAGAACCCTTGTGACAATAGTCTGGCAGGTTTGATCCCAATAGAAATTCACGACCCAGTTGTTAGAAATATTTTCATATGATGTGCCTTAGAGTTGGTTACCCTATCGATAACTCCTGTATACTATGGACGAGTAGATTATTCCATTTTATCGACCATGTGTCATTGTACACACTCGTTTTTCATTTATTGAGGAACGATCCTTGACTTGACTTATATCTACCGTATTCCGTTATGCCATGTCCTATTCTTTATTAACTGGAGTCGAGGTTCAATACCCGGACTTTGGAATCCTTCTAATCTCAGTATTCCTAAAACCATATCCTAGCTTCTAAGGTAGGTAGATTGTGAGCCTTCTAAATTTTTTTTTTTTGGGATATACTAGAATTATCGATTGACTAGAATAAATTCTATAAGAATGATAGTTAGTGCCCCATGGACTCCCATTTTCCATTTAGATCATTTTGTGTCCCCGATCGTGCCATTAATATTCGGAGCACGAGACCAGTTGTTATCTTCCAACAAATTTTACATACAAGATCTAGACGAGTCCTCCTTCATCTAGGTATACCATGTCCCACTCAAACCCGTCCCCTTGTACACTATTTTTATGGTACGACTTTCAGGAAAAAAGGACTAGCTATAACCCTTACCATAATACCGGTATACTTTCCAACTTCCACTAGAGCCTCAACTTCGACTCATTTCCTTCGACCAAATACATAGTTGTGACCTACTCGAAGCCCACTATGCACATGCCACTAGTGTGCCACTCAATCGAGGCCTCATGTGCTACTTAAACACAAAAGTCACTGAAGGCGCATTTAGGCTTATGGACCTAGCTAACCAACTTGACTGGCAACTAGCTCAACCCCTTGGGTGGAAACCTATTCTAGGTTACCCTAATCTAGTAGAAATAATTTTATCATTGGGACCTTGTTCGGTCCATATAGATTGAAATCCAAGTTCAGCCAACCAACGAGTGATGTCCAAGTAGGGAACCCTTTATGACCCAGTAAAACTCATCCATATATACCACCATAATCAGACTATAAAAATCGAACTATTTGAAATAGGTCCCTATACCCATGATGTAGTCTCCACCTCTTAGAATGTGATGTCATTCGTAACCTTATTCCAACTACCTCAAAGTCGCGATACGATCTTGTGTTGCATTATATCCCTTGCTCGTGTGTTTAAATAACCATGGAAAAGTCACAATCTTGATTTCTCAAATTCCGTTCCGTTATGGAACCTTGCTTAGAATGTCGAGAATAGAATTTTCGTATTGCATGGATTGCAAGACCTTCTAAGTAACGAAGGGCTCTTCGACGTAGCAAGTGACTGAACTCGAGTAGCCCAATCTAGCAAATAAGGCAGTGGTTCATAAACTCCCTTTTCTACCTGTAACATTAGATACTCTCTACTGCTCTTGAAACTTCACAATTGCCCTCGATTAGTCTGCCTTACCTTTCTGTCCTTCCTATTTTGGAGTGACGAATGGTAATGCTTATTAAAATTTACCAATATATCTTGGTTACATTTGTAAACTTATTGCTTGTTAAATTTTGGGTTGCTTGATAGATAGAAATGGATCCTAGATGCCATATGCCAAGATATCTGTTGGTAGAATTATTGGTCACTAGTAGAAGATTATATGATTTTAGTGTCATGTGTTTCAAGGGAGTAGTGTGACCAAAGGTGGGTAGAAGTCCTCGAGATTTCGTAAACACTAAATGGCTAGAGAAGGACATAGAAATATTTTTGAGAAATCAAATTTGAGGAGATTAAGGTAATAGTAGACTTTGATTTTAAAATATAGTCATAAATTAGAATTTCGAGGACGAAATTATTTTAAGGTGGGTAGATTTGTAGCTTCCCTTTCCAGAAATTCTTGAAAATATTTTTCTATTTATTTATTTGATTTAAATGGTGATTTTTAGATTTTTATAAATAATTATTTTAATTAACTATTACGGTAGATGACTTTAGCCATGGTTGAGTTTTGGAGTACCAGACGACAAGGAATCATGGCACGGATAGTGCCGTGGCGTGCTTCGGCTAGTGTATTAGCCCTGGTAGGGAAGGCCGAGCCATAGTGACGTCCTAACTATGAAAATCAGGCCAAGTTGCGACTTAACCCTTACCGAAGATGCTATTTATTATTTAATTATATTATGGAGTTTTAGGGAACCCGGTTGTACCGAACCTGTCCAGACTGAGCCCAAGCCAGGTAGTCATATAGAGCATCCTAAGACGTCCTAGTAGACATGCATTGGGTAGTAGTTTTTTTAGTCACTTAGTAGTCGACTTTCACAAAGGGTAGTTACATATATATTATTATGATTATGAGTTCTTGATATTAAATAATGTTTTGTTGATAATATAGTAAATAATTTCTTTAACAAATATGTTGAATTTTGGGATTTTCATAGCCAATATATACTTGTGAATATATATATATATATATATATATATATATATATATATATATATATATATATATATATATATATATATATTTTATATATATATATGAATATATATATATATATATATTTTATATATATATATATATATATATATATATATATATATATATATATATATATATATATATATATATATATTTGATAATTATATATGTATAAATATGTTCATAAATGGTAAACGAGGTGCTTTATATATATTCCCAATAAATTTTATTTACAAATTTTAGTATTTAAATGAATTTAATAATTATATATGATGACTGTACATATGTATAATATATCTTGGTTGTACATATATGTTACATGGTAATAATATATTGATTGTGTATATATATATTATTTGGTGAGTATATATATGTAGTAGTGTACATGTATGCATAGGTATATATTCGTAATCGTATATATATATATATATATATATATATATATATATATATATATATATATATATATATATATATATATATATATATATATATATATATATATATATATATATATAAAAAAATATATATATATATATATATATAAACTCTAGTATAAAAGAAAGGAAATAGATATAAAATATATAGAAAAAATATTGTAGATAATATTTTACATTATCTTTGTTTTTATTTAGAATTATTTATTAAATTTTACCTTGTAAGGATAATAGGTGATAAGAGATATAAATTAGTTTATATAGGAATAGAAATCCCAGCCCAGGCCCACCAGGGCCGAGACCAGCCCAAATCCCAGCCCAACCCAGTCGGCCAAGGCTCAGCCAAGCTGTAGGCTGCCCGACCCCAAGTCCCCACGCTTATGCCTCAGCCAACCGAGCATTGTTCTCGAATCCCTGTATATATACGCACACGCACCTACGAATGGAACGAAACCCTAACGAAAACCAGGCGCCCCGACACCCTACCGTCGCGCGCACACCCCCGACCCCCAGACGGCACACGCCATCGCGGGGCGACGACCGATCGGCCACCGGCGACCGACAGCGCACTCGCGCACGTGAAATCCGGTGTAGAGCAGCGACCGCAGCAGGTATACTTTGGTAATCGTTTTCTTCGCACTCCGATGATGTTTTTCGATTCCGCAAAATGTGGTAGGAAGCCTACGTAACCATCTAGGATCTCCATTAATTAGGTTTCGATGAAGTCGCATGACCTATACCCGAAATCGACCCGAAGTTGGTCGAAAACCTATAAAAAATAGAACACTATTTCAGTCCAACCATCCACGTTCGGAAATCGATCCCGATCGATCCCGTACCGTATTAGAAATTCCATTTGAACAATATTTTAGATCACATATAGGAGCTCATAAATCATTTTGCAGATTCGAAGTTCATTAAATATGCACAAAGAAACCAGCTGTGGAAGTTTTGAAAAAACCTATAAAAAAATAGTTTTCAAAACTTGAAAATTGCTCGATACGACGTGCGTCCTGCCAATCCGGGCAACATGGTCGTGAACCAAAAGCATCAAAAGGTGCACAACGGCTTCGTGGTCGTGTGGGCTTTGGCAGAATTCAAATTGGTCGCGTGTGCGCGACGAATTTGGTACGTATCCGTCGAAATTCACCGTATCGGCCTCTGTGCAAGTTTTCCAATTACTTTGTGCACGTTCGTCAGATCGAGACGAAACTTACGCCAGCAAGACCGTATCATTTTTCTGGTCCTGTATACCAAGTTTGGTCCAATTCTGAGACAGTTGAATCGTACGTCGTTTTACGGGCCCCACGGTCCCACTCAACGGGCGATTTTGTGCACGGCCTGCCGAAATCCAACTTTGGACATACGGTTGGGTTCGTATCGGAAAATCGGATCCGTAGACATGTAGTTTGATGACTTTAGCGACCATTGACTCTGGCACGCTTTTCGGTGCAAAGCGGGTCCAACGACGGACATTATTTTTGCTCGAAATTACCGTTTTACCCCTGTGTCCAGAATTGGACTTAAGGACAGGCAATCCTAGCTAATTTGACAATTCTGAGAACGTTGGTACTGTTTGTTTTAGCATCTGGATACTTCTGTATGTGTTGACTGATTGTGGCTCTTTGAGTGGTATAGTGTTATTGGTTTCTCCAACTAAGGACCTCAGGCAAGTGCACTTTCTGATTGCTTTTCGATTCATAGTAGTCTTTTCATTCATGTCTATATATATATATATATATATATTGTTGCTTGTTGACACGCTCGTCACACGGAGTAGTCGAGAGGGGAAATATCTTAGTAGACATGTGGACTACCCAGAAATATCTCTAAAATGTCTATTCTTGAACGATAGCAGCTGCACACGACACGTGCAGTGAGCCAGATTTATCCTCTAGCCGTTCACATGTCGAAAAGTATATTTCATACCACATAGGTAGTTGTCTTTTATTTTTTCTTTTATTCTCCACCGTGCCATGTCATCGGTTTTCTTCTATTTTTATCTCTCATATGTTATTTTCATGTCTTGTTAATTCTATTGTATTTTTGTATTGCCGTCGGTTTGTGTACTTGTTCCATTCCTGACTGGAAACCAATATTTTTTAGGTTTAGCCGCGATCACTCTTAGCACTGGAAGACATGGGTATGCTGAGGCCGACCTAGATAGTGGAACTAGTTGTTATTTTCATTAAATTATGAGAACTTTGTATTTTCCTTTAAATATAATCCTTGTAAATGTTGTAATAAACTTAGAAATGTGAATGAGCAGCAAATATTATATTTTGTGATTTTGAGCATTTATTTCTTGCGGGCTTGACAGCGTTCTACTATCGACTTTGTGACGAAAGCTGGCTTGGACACGTCTCGTATCCGAAAAGCGAGTGCGGGTCGTGACACATCGTGCGTACGTGTGTGTCCAATTTTGGACACGAAACTTGTCCAGAAATGTGCTTAATAGGACACGAATTTAAAGAACACACATAGGGCTACAAATCCATGAAATTAGTTTTCAAAAATACAATGTTTTAATCCATTCAAGCAATTCATCAAACACTTAGCAACACACATAGACATGTGTCCGATACGGACACCTAACGGACACAAAATTGGCTCAAACTTCAGGGACAACTAGGACACTCCTAGATCTAGCCCAAAATGCAAAGAAAATAGAATTTTAGATTAATTTGTGGAGTTTTACCTATATGTGCAAAAAGCATGAAAAAGCTCCAAATGGGAGGTGTTCTTCTTGATGGCCAAATGCTTCAAATTGATCCCAAACTGAAATTAACCTCCAGAAATAATAACCATACAGAAATTAGGTCCTAATGCAAAAGAATAGGATTAAAAAGGAATTAAAATGAATTTATGGGAATTTTTGGAAGGGGGAAATACATTTTCTTTTTCTATGTGTTGAAATAATATAAAAGAGGCAAAAACTAATGAATATGTGTTTATATAGGATGGAGATCCCTTTGTGGCTGGTCATAAAGGACGGAATTAGGGTTAGGGTGTCAAATCATGGGCCATGGGCCAAGTCACAAGTCATTAAGTCCTTAAATCACAAGTCATTTCATTAAACCACAAACCATGAAATAATTTCACTTAAACTAATCCTCCTAATCCAAAATTAGTTTCTAAGTGACTAAGGTAGGTTAACCTAGGCTAGACTAGGGTCACCATGGCTAGGGTTAGCTTCTAAACTAGTCTACAAGTCTCTATAAGTCAAAGCCCAAACTAGGAATCACCAATTCAATAAATCATCAAATAATTCAAATAAGTCAAAATAACCAAATTACCCCTAGGCTAATAATGATAATTAAACATCCTAATGACATGGTTAGTCTCTAGGTCATGCAGTCAGTAGGATTTCACAAGCAGCACATCAAAATCACAAGTCATGACTTAAACCAGTTTTTAAATAGTTTAAAAATTATTAAAAATCACCAAAAATCATAATATATAATAATTATCAATAAATAATATTTATAATTATATAATTTCAAAATTACCCTCATCTGGAAAACTGGGTGTTACACTTAGCGACGAATATTTCCAGTTTTCGACTACTTATCAACGAAATATCCGTCGCTACCTGGAGATTTGAAACTGTATCCAGTTAGTGACGGGTGGTCGACGAATTCGTGTCGGAAAATCCGTCGCTAAGGTTCTGGAAAATATAGTTCGACGGAATAGCGACGGAACACTCGTCGCCAAGGTTCTGAAAATGCATGACATTTCCAGAACCATTACGACGGATTTTCCGTAACTAGTCCGTCGCTTAGTCGACGGATGAGCGACAGAATGACGATGACTCATCCGTCGCCATTGTTCTGGAAATGCTAAGCATTTCCAGAACCTGGTCGACGGATTATCCGTCAGTATTCTGTCACTAATCTGTCCTTTGTTAGCGACGACATTCGACGGAATAGCGACAAAACGATACCCTCTGATATGCTGTTACGACGGTTTACCTACGTATTATCCGTCGCTAGCTTCTACACAGTTCAGTATTTAATACTTGAAATCGACGAAAGACCATCGGAAAGTCATCGCTAAAGCATCGTATTGTGACGACGAAAAGCCGTCGCTTGACGACTACTTAGCGACGGATCATTATTAGCGACGAGCTGATTGCCGACGGATTATTTTGACCAAGATCCGTCAGTGATCGGTCGCTAATACGATGACTGAAAACTCCCTGTTCTACATGAACCAGTCCACACACATAATGCTAGTACACATCACTGATTTTTGTCACACAACTGCCAGGAAATCTGAGAATTTAAACTGGAACCTGTGACACTCTCTACACATGTATTGACTGAAACCTGAAAACTGATTTTGGGTTGGATTTTACTGAATTGTTAATGTAGGTTAAGTTGGTTTTGTATATATATATATATATATATATATATATATATATATATATATATATAAATAAATATATATATATATATATATATATATATATATATATATATATATATATATATATATATATATATATATATATATGTATGTGTGAGTTTTAGAGGGTGTGTGTGTTATATAAATATTTTTTGAGTGAGAGCTATGAGATTAGTTGGGAGTATAGGCAATAGTGTATGTTGGAGATAAGTTTATGAGTATTTGTATCATGTTTTGATAGGATGATGGGAGTCTCTGTCTAGGAACCTATTATGAATCATTAGTTGGGGTTAGCCAAGAGGCACATGGCAACAAGTTATGGGGGCCTTAGGCCATGTTGGTAATGCTACCTAGTTCACCCAGGTCAGCAGTAACAGTAGGGAGATGTGCTCAGTGCATTTCGAGTGTCCAAGTGAGTGTGGAAAATAGGAAGTAAGTGGCTAGTGTCAAGAGTATCAGGTGGTGTGACTATTTGAGTGAGTGAATGCCATATGAGTGATGAGTGCACTTGAGTGTGTGTGTCTAAATATAGATGTGTGACAGTGGTTGGATGGACAGGGTTGCATATCCTGTCTTAGTATTTTACCTTGCATAGCATTTGTCACGCCCCGGTTCCCAGAATGACACGAGGCACGTGATACCTCTCCCCAGGCTACGCAACTGTACAATGAGTACCGAAATGTACCCTGCGATTGTCGCCTGTAAGGTCCGGGATAGGCATAGATAAAAGGAATAATCACAGAATTCCACAATTACATAACATTCATTAATCCAGGAATATTACATATGTAGTCTAGAATCCATCAAAACACATATTTTATATATTTAATTCACTGTCTTCAAACACATGATTGATTCATAGTCTTCAACACATAGTTTACATAATTGAAAATATTATCAAAATGAAACTACAGTCCATCTGTTCCACTTTATTCGTAGAGATCATTCTCCGTGTACGCTTGATCCACATCATGATATTCTTCAGTCCCTAGTGAACAAAACTAGGTCGTCAATACGACGAGCAAGCCCTCAGTCAAAGGAAAGAGTTATGAACGTAATAATAAGACAAGTGAACAAGATTTAGTATCTAGAGTGATTAAATTCATACCTTGATATTAGTCAAAAGTAAGTGAATCTCAATTAATGTCACAAGGACACGACAAGATCTTTCTAGACCTAAATGCAATTTAGAGAAACTCCTGGATCACACACACTCGCCTAGCATCTCAACAATAACCCCATTTTGCCCGGGATCAGGCTCGTACAAAACGGGTTGGTGCTTAGATACTCCAGCCGTCTGTACTATCACATATTGATGTGATTACAAGCAAGATAACATCATGAGTGGTTTTTGAATCATCTGGGTCGAGTCATCGCATCATGTGTTATAATCAAGAAGTTCGTATGACTTGGACTTTTCTAAGAATATCGAACCCATTCATTAGAGAGCTGAGCTGAACTCAGGGCATGGATATCTAATGAATTAACAAATATTCTGAGCTGAAACTCAGGGTAATGTGCAAATGGATAGCTGAGCTGAAACTCAGGGCCTGGATTTCCAATTGCGATCAAGAAAGTGAGCTAAGCCTCACCCCGGATATTCGCACGGCCGCACGAACACCGTATCAGGGACTGATCAGTACGAAAATGAAAAAAAATGATATTGCTAAGAAGTCAGCCGGGTGTGATCCAACGGTTTCTCTCCCAAACCCCATACAACCTATTCTAAACATTTAGACTTCAGAGAAACTATCTCCCAAACGGGAGTCCTAGAAGTCAAGTCGCTTTCAAATATTAGTTTCGTCTTTTCCGAAACTAAAGTAGTCCGAGAAATATTGGAATCAAGGTAAAATTCTAAGATATCTAATTTGACATGATTCCAAAAATCCCTCCGATATTATAGGTCGGAGATGGATGGTTCAAATGGTCTAGAACTTGAGTCAAAAGTTTCCAAGAAGTCCGAATTGTCGGAAATAGACTAACTCTGGAAATTCTCAAAAATTTCGGCAGTCTCCTTTGTATTTACTGACCCGGAAATTAATCCGATACAAGTAAACACAAAAGAAACAATATACGAGCACGCCGACCCCTTCGGTGGAGCAACCCTCAACACCGGCAACACGCAAAATAAACGGGTACGTCGACCCCTTCGGTGGAGCAAACCTCAACACCGGAACACACGCAATTTCTAATAAGGTTATGCACATAAGGTAGCTATCTCACCTTGGCGAGCAAGCAAGCAATAGGAATAAGATTTTAGCATTTGCCCTTCTTCTAAAAACACTCTTCCAAGCTCAAGAAAACTAAATTTAGTAAGTAAAGAATATATTGTAGGCCTAATGTTAGTTGTTTTACAATACAAAGCACAAATCTTAACTAGTAATGACATAATGGACTTCTTGAGTGTTCAAGATAGTCTTTTCACTTGAAAAGTTAACTAGTATGTTAACCTATTGGTCCGGTATCTATTAAATATCAATTCCAACTATGTTTCTATGACAAAGTGGTCATTTTAAGCATAAATGAATTTTTTGACAGATTTGCATATTATATAAAAAAAATGGTTGACAACAACTCCTATCACATAGTAATTTAACTCATACATTATTGTACCGAATCCTAACTTCTTGAAAGAGCAAAATGAGGTTTCTATGCACAATCACAAATGAACAAGTTATCTAATTCCAATTTTAACATGTCCAATGCTATTACATACTAAAAACTAACTTTTAGGGGCACAAAATAGTTATTTTTGACGTAAAAGTTCATAATTGAAGTTACCTTAATGAACCGGTATTAATAAATACATATTTAACTATGAAATCACACTAATTATGTCAAATATGTATAATTTTAATTCTGGACAGAATTGAGTTAAGATAAAAATTAATGGATAAAACTCATAATTTCTCATTTTGGAGTTATTTAGAAGTACTCTCATAAAAACTACAATATTGGGCTATTTATTTCATGAACTTAGTATGTATGTATGTGCAATTATATGTGTATAACTTTGTACAAAAAATTCAGCATTCACAATTTATCCTATGTTGAAGTGTCCAACATTTGTCCAAATCATACTTAAGGGTATACATTTATCCAAAAATACTTACTACCAAGTTATCCTTAAAATTAACCTTACTATTGTCATAGAATATTGGTTTAAATATATATATATATATTCAGATTATACTCCGAATATTCATGCCAATACAAGAACAACTAAAAATGTACACAAACAAAATAATGTGAGAGGTGGAAGGAGAGAGGGCTTGCCTTGCTTGAGTATGTTCTCCCTAGAAGAATTTCTTCAAAACCCAAATTAGAAACCTAGGGCACAAATTGGAATTGGGTTAAAGATTTAGAACCCTAGAAATGAATTGAAATTAAAATGGAGAGGAATTGGAAGAAAGGAAGAGAAAGAAGAATAAGAAGATGAAGAAAGGGGGGGTTCGGCCGGTGGCCGACCGGGCGGCGACGCCGGCGGCGCGGCAGCCGCCCGGCAGCAGCAGCGCAGCAAATGCAGCAGCAGCAGCGTAGCAAGTAGCAGTAGCAGCAGTAACGGCTACAAGAGCAGCAGGGACAGGAAAAAGAAGAAGAAGAAAAGAAAATAAGAATGGAAGAAGAAGGAGAAGAAGAAGGAGAGGGATTAGAGTGTACCTGGAAATGAAATGGGAAGAGAATGAATTTTTCATTCTCCATTCTCATTCATATAAAAAGGAATGAACAATTTTAGAAAAAGGCCAAAATACCCCTAAAGCTTTGTCATGGGGAGAGAATGCCATGTGGCAATTCCTCCATGCATGGTTGACACATAACATTTTATGTAAAATGCAAAAATAGATTTTGTATGAGGGAAGTTTTGGAAAAAATCTGATTTATTCACTTACACTATATGTAAATATATAATTTATTTATTTTTTTGAGAAATAATTATAGGAAAATAGTTTTTGAATGGTTAAAAATAATTAAAATACCAATAAAAAAATAGAAATTTAAGGTTATGACAGCATTTCAGTACTATAGGGTAGATTCCATTAGAAACCTAGGGCACAAATTAGAATTGGGTTAAAGATTTAGAACCCTAGAAATGAATTGAAAATAAAATGGAGAGGAATTGGAAGAAAGGAAGAGAAAGAAGAATAGAAGATGAAGAAAGGGGGGGTTCGGCCGGTGGCCGACCGGGCGACGGCGCCGGCGGCACGGCAGCCGCGCAGCAGCAGCAGCGCAGCAAATGCAGCAGCAGCAGCGTAGCAAGTAGCAGTAGCAGCAGTAACGGCTGCAAGAGCAGCAGGGACAGGAAAAAGAAGAAGAAGAAAGGAAAATAAGAATGGAAGAAGAAGGAGAAGAAGAAGGAGAGGGATTAGAGTGTACCTGAAATGAAATGGGAAGAGAATGAATTTTTCATTCTCCATTCTCATTCATATAAAAAGGAATGAACAATTTTAGAAAAAGACCAAAATACCCTAAAGCTTGTCATGGGGAGAGAATGCCATGTGGCAATTCCTCCATGCATGGTTGACACACAATATTTTATGTAAAATACAAAAATAGATTTTGCATGAGGGGAGTTTTGGAAAAAATCTGATTTATTCATTTACACTATATATAAATATATAATTTATTATTTTTTTTTGAGAAATAATTATAGGAAAATAGTTTTTGAATGGTTGAAAATAATTAAAATACTAATAAAAAAATAGAAATTTAAGGTTATGACAGCATTTCAGTACTATAGGGTAGATTCCAGTCTTTCACTTTAAGCACCTGTCCCCAGTCTTCATTACCTTGGTATCAGTCAAAATTTATTGGAGGAAACTAGGTTGTGTGCAGTCTTTGGTTTTCATCCTTGTTCAGTCTTCTAAAATTTCAGTCACATTTCCATATAATGTACTTTCAGTCTATATCTGAACTCAACCTCTTGGTTCAGATATGAGGTGGGGTGAATGGTAGAAAGATAAGTTAGTATAGGATAGTAGTATAATTGCATGATATTAGCTATGTTTTGAGGGTTCTCCTAATAGCTTGACAAGAAATTGAGTTGTATGTGTTTAAATATTAAGTTCCTAGGATAACTAGGATAAGGGTACCATGGTATCCTAAATTGTCTAAAATGGACTAATTAGACCAAGATGACCTATACTTGACCAATTAGCTAAAGTTTGACCAAGTTTGACTAGGTGTTGACGGGTTGACCCAAAGTTGACCAAGTTTGACTTGGACCTAATTTTACCTAGACAGTTGACCAAGTTTGACTTAGAGTTAACTTTGACCTAGTTTGACCTAGAAATTATGTAGTTTGCATTATAGCTTTTATTTTCCTTGTATTGAACATGTCATAACCCATATTACTCTGTTTAGGACATTGTGACTCCGGTGCAGACATCTGATATTACACTACTCTTTTCAGAGTAGCAGGCGAGTACATTCTCTGATAGTTCTCTCATTTACTTGTTAATTACTGTACTTCAGTTCTAGTTAGTTTTATGTGATTCTCTGTTACAACACGTATGGATATTTCTGGATTCATGTATGTGACACACATACCATGTTGTCTGGCCTCTATTACTGGAATCATTGTTGGTATCATCATGTCTGGCATCTATTACTGGAATCATTCTGGAATCATTGCTGGTATCATCATGTTTGGCTGGACTCATCTCGATTCTCGTGTCTTGTACTGGATTCACTTATATTACGGGGCGAAGAAATATTGAGTAGGACATATAAACATATCCTAAATCTGGAATCTCCCTACTGGAATCTACTGGAAGCATAGCCATCTCTCGCCTGATCAGTGAGTAATGTGCCTGATACCTACAGCCGTTTATATGTGAATCTTGGTATTTTAAAACACACTATTAGAGTATAGTCTGGACTCACCCTGAAATCTTTGATCACTGACTGGAATCATCTTATACTGGACTCATCTTGTACTGGAATCACCTGGTATCAGATTCATGTTGCCTGGACTTACTTGGGTTTTACAATTGTTTATATTTACTGTCTGGACTTATATCATGTTACTCTAGTTCAGCTAGTTTCTATTTATATTTTTTATTGCCATGATTCTTCTCTTGTTTTACTTACCTTACTTTTCTTATATCTTAACTGTTCTCTTTACCATCACCTGAATATAAACTACCATGTTCATCAATAAAACTGTCTATAACTGCTTTAGAGTTCTCTATCATTTACTTTGGTTTTCTAAATGAATTATACTCGTTCCTATCCTGACTGGACCTGTTGAAAATATTACAGATGATTGCCCTGAGGACATTTGCCCTACTTGCCTTGGAGCAGGAGATGGCTTAGCTACATTTGGCCCCGACACTCAGGAGTGATCGGGAGACTATCTAGTAGACTTGGTTTAGTTTCATGTTTTAGAACTTGAATTGTAATAAGTTGAGATATTGTTTTGTTTTTAGATTGTTTGAGATTATTATTATTTAGTAGTTGATTTTGTTGTTGTTATTTAGTCTTAGTTATAAACTTCTGTGTTATCTTATCGTGCATAGAATGTGATTGAGATTTCATTATATCTATACTTGTCCTCCGTTCAAAGTTGATATTGGCAAGTACATTATATAATTGCATGAGTTGTTCATTAGATAGTAACCTAGGACAGCGTTCTACCGTCGACTCTGCGGCGTAGGCTGGACGTACCCAGTTCTCATGCCCCTAAACTGGGTGCAGGTCGTAACACATTTTTAGTGGTGGCCCATGCTGGTCGAGTTTATGTAGTGGTATTCGAACTAGAGTATCACTACAGCCTGCGATAGGATTGACAGATAGGCTTTAACGGAGAGGTACTCAATCACAGTTAGAAAAATTCTGCTTCAATTTATGCCATCTACACATCTTACTGATTTGCCTTCTTTGAAATAAACTGTCCTCCTTTGATTATATCAATTCTTGCTCAGTATTGACTTCCTTGTTCGATCTGTCTTCAGGATGGTGGATACACGATCACATCGCTCCGGTACAGCAGCCGCTGGAGAGGGGTCTGCCACCTCTCGTCCAGTACAGCAGGATGCTGGGACTGAAGCACCTTCTGTTCCTGATTAGACAGGAACAACTGCAGCCATTGGGGGTATACCTCCACCTATTTGGAGGATGACACCAGTTATTCCAGAGATGCTCCAGCAGCAGCAGCTGTCTTCGGGATTCGTTGACGCAGTTCAGCTGTTCACTTTCTTCCAACAGTTTATGGAGGCCCAGCAGCAGTGTTAGACGGTAGAGTTCAGTCGGGGCATCGATCTGGCCCTGACGGTAGTTGAGAGGGCAGCAGCTCAGCCATCGGCAGTTCAGCAGCCGCACCAGCCAAAGGAGAAGGGCATCCAAGACTTTCAGAAGATGCACCCAAGGGACTTCAGGGGTACAGAGGGCATATTATACGCTGATGAGTGGATAGAGCATATGGAGGAGATTTTTATACTGGCAGAGATTCCAGCGAGGCTTCAGATCGAGGCGGTGGCCAGTATGATGTAGGATTTGGCCCGCACATGGTACCAGATTGACCCGAGGGTTGGTACCCCATAGCAGACTTAGGCAGCATTCAAGAAGCTGTTCAAGAAGAAGTTTTTCCCAGATGCAGCGCTAGGTGCCCTCGAGACTCAGTTCGAGGCCTTAGTCCAGGGCAGTCAGTCAGTAGAGGAGTATGCTGGAGAGTTCTGTCGTCTGGGCAGATTTGTTGAAGGGTTATTCGAGGCAACGAAGGCCTGAAGATTCAGAAAGGGACTGGTCAAGGAGGTGAAGTCCTATACCAAGAGTGCCCGTGGCACAACTTTTGAGGAGATCTTGGTGGGTGCCTTAGCAGCAGAGGATGACCTTGAGCTGAGGCTCAAGAGGGGATGGGACTTTCAGGGAGCCAGCTGCAGTGGAGGCCAGGCCAAGAGGCCTCATATACAGATTCAGCAGACATGGGCACCAACGATGGTTCGGCAGGTGCAGCATCAGTATCGGGGTCAGGATCCAAAGACGATCAGTTGTTTCTACTGTAGGAAGTTGGGACATACCAGGGAGCAGTGTAGGAAGAGGCTAAGGGTTTACTACTTCTGTGGGTCTGAAGCCCACCAAAAGATGGATTGTCCTATTGTACCTCCTTTTGATGGAGCTAGGCTACCTGTAGCTCAGCACCAGAGGGGTGGGGCTTTTGCGATGGAGGTTGAGGAGACCGACACTGCAGGTGATGGGTTAGCAGGTTTGTACTTCTTGTTCTTCTTCCCCACCTTCATGTGTGATTTCCATTAGTACATGTCAGGGTATGATTGTGATATGTTAGATAGCGTAGTTACCTTGATCGAGAATATGGAATCACGACCAGTAGGACTGAGTTTGCATGTTATCCTTCGACCTTGTTTGATTGGGGGTTTGACCTAGGAGGAGTACGATCATCTTAATTTTGAGGACAAAATTCTTCTAAGGGGGGTAGACTTATAACACTCAGTTTTCCAAATGAGGGTAATTTTGAAATTTTGTGATTATAATCATTTAATAATGATACTTAAATCAAATTATAATTTTTGGTGATTTTTAATCAATTTAAAAACTATTTAAAATATTGAATTGTGATTTTGATGGTTAACTAGTGTAACCCTAGAATTTCTATGCCTAGAGACTAACCATGACCAAGGGAGCCTAGCCATGTGATTAGGATAACTAATTACAACTTTTTAGCCTAGGGGTATTTCGGTCATTTTGATAATTTTGTGAAATTGTAATTTTGATTAATTAAATATTGTGCTAATCTTTTAGTTAAGCCTTAACCTAGAAGTTTAACCTATCCTAGATTAGTCTTGAGGTTAGAATCATGGTTAGAACATTCCTACTAAGTGCAAAGGTTAGTAATATCTAGATATTCCTAGGTAGGATATTTTTCTTTTGAGATATTTGTAAAAAGAAGCCTTGAACCAATAGGAAGGCTTGGAATTGGGTGGAAGAACCTCAACCACTCATCTAAAACCCTAACCCTAATATTTCAACAGCCATACAAGCCCCCCTCCTATAAGTGTCACACTTAGAAGTATTTGCCTCTTTTTAAAAACCTAGAAGAACCCTACTTTGTTCTTCCCTAAACTTCTCCCAATTAATCTAAATTGAGCCCAAATTGAGTCAAATCAATTACATCATCATCTCCAACATTAGAGGAGACTTGTGGGTGCTTTCTAGCAAGGTTTGAGGACGTTTGAACCATAGCAAATCAAGGAAGACATCAAGACGAGGCTCTTTACATTGAGTTTGAACACTCAATAGGTAAAACCCTACAAACCCTAGTATATTACTGATTTCTTTACATAGATTCATTTATTTAGGGTCCCCCTAGGTGTAGCCCAAGTTTGGTAGGATCTCGTATCCATTTCGTGTCCGTATCGGACACGTATCGGTGTATTTAAATGCGTGTTCGATAAAATATCACATAGAAATAAATTTTGGTAATTTTTAAAACTAATTACATGTATGTGTAGCCTAACATGTGTATATTATAACCCAAATCGACTAAGTCAATTTTAGTATCATTTGGACACGGTTTTAGGGCTTGGACACGCAACACAAGACACCGCACTCGTGCAGCACCCCTGCTGATCGGGTGTCCTAGCGAACACGACACTGATTCATATAACACAAAAATTAATGTACACGACGGGGCAAACACTGACAGCACGCACACAAAATTTGAGGAGAAACCATCAAGTAGATTGTGAGAAATCTCACTCGTACTAGATCACACAACACAGCACACACACACGCATGTTTGCTCTCTGATACGCACTAATACGTACGATACGACATGGCTAGGACTCAAGACAGACATATGTATACCTAGATCTAGACCCACCCTAACTATGGATATGCACACGAGGCCTGATGTATTGTGTGTCTTGTCCTTTTGAAGTCAACACGCCAGCACGACACTGTCACACTGTTTCCTGATATTGTGTTTGTTTGAGCTTGGACACATCTTGGACCTCACTTTGGACACTCCCTGGGCACTGATGGACACTCTCACATGTTGGCACACTGGTTAGACACGTTGGTTCACTCATTCACTCAATCACTCATTGCACTCACATGGATGAATGATGGAGATTATGTTTGGGTTAGTATCAGTCATATGTAGGTTTACATATATATATTCAGGTTCAGATATCCATATTACATATGTATGTTTCAGTTGACTATATCCCATATGAACCTGTCTTGCATATCTATTTGTTCACACATTGATGATATTGACACACAGTGACTGAAAACTCTATGTTTTACATGAACCAGTCCACACACATAATGCTATTACACATCACTGATTTTTGTCACACAACTGCCATGAAATCTGAGAATTTAACCCATTTAAATTGGAACCTGTGACACTCTCTACACATGTATTGACTGAAACCTGAAAACTGATTTTGGGTTAGATTTTACTGAATTATTAATGTAGGTTAAATTAGTTTTGTATATATATATATGTGTGTGTGAGTTTTAGAGAGTGTGTGTGTGTGTGTGTTATATATTTTTGAGTGAGAGCTATGAGATTAGTTGGGAGTATAGGCAATAGTGTATGTTGGAGATGAGTTTGTGAGTATTTGTATCAGGTTTTGATAGGATGAGGGGAGTCTCTGTCCAGGAACCTATTATGAATCATTAGTTGGGGTTAGCCAAGGGGCACTTGGAAGCAAGTTTTGGGGGCCTTAGGCCATGTTGGTGATGCTACCTAGTTCACCCAGGTCAGCAGTAACAGTAGGGAGATGTGTTCAGTGCATTTCGAGTCTCCAAGTAAGTATGGAAAATAGGAAGTTAGTGGCTAGTGTCATGAGTATCAGGTGGTGTGACTATTTTGAGTGAGTGAATGCCATATGCGTGATGAGTGCACTTGAGTGTTTGTGTCTAAATATAGATGTGTGATAGTGGTTGGATGGACAGGGTTGCATACCCTGTCTTAGTGTTTTACCTTGCATAGCATTTCAGTACTATAGGGTAGAGTCTAGTCTTTCACTTTAAGCACCTGTCCCCAGTCTTCATTACCTTGGTATCAATCAAAATTTATTGGGGGATACTAGGTTGTGTGCAGTCTTTGGTTTTCATCCTTGTTCAGTCTTCTAAAATTTTAGTCACATTTCCATATAATGTACTTTCAGTCAATATCTGAACTCAACCTCTTGGTTCAGATATGAGGTGGGGTGAATGGTAGAAAGATAAGTTAGTATAGGATAGTAGTATAATTGCATGATATTAGCTATGTTTTGAGGGTTGTCCTAATAGCTTGACAAGAAATTGAGTTGTATGTGTTTAAATATTAAGTTCCTAGGATAACTAGGATAAGGGTACCATGGTATCCTAAATTGTCTAAAATGGACTAATTAGACCAAGATGACCTATACCTGACCAATTAGCTAAATTTTAACCTAGTTTGACTAGGTGTTGACTTGGGTTGACCCAGAGTTGACCAAGTTTGACTTGGACCTAGTTTGACCTAGACAGTTGACCAAGTTTGACTTAGAGTTGACTTTGACCTAGAAATTATGTAGTTTGCATTATAGCTTTTATTTTCCTTGTATTGAGCATGTCATAACCCATATTACTCTGTTTAGGACATTATGACTCCGGTGCAGACATCTGATATTACACTACTATTTTCAGAGTAGCAGGCGAGTACATTCTCTGATAGTTGTCTCATTTACTTGTCAATTACTGTACTTCAGTTCTAGGTAGTTTTATGTGATTCTCTGTTACAACACGTATGGATATTTCTGGTTTCATGTATGTGACACACATACCATGTTGTCTGGCCTCTATTACTGGAATCATTGTTGGTATCATTATGTCTGACATCTATTACTGGAATCATTCTGGAATCATTGCTGGTATCATCATGTTTGGCTGAACTTATCTCAATTCTCGTATCTTGTACTGGATTTACTTGTATTACGGGGCGGGGAATATTGAGTAAGATATGTAAACATACCCCAAATCTGGAATCTTCCTACTGGAATCTACTGGAAGCATAGCCATCTCTTGCCTGATCAGTGAGTGATGTGCCTGATACCTACAGCCATTTATATGTCGATCTCGGTATTTTAAAACATACTGTTAGAGTATAGTCTGGACTCACCCTGGAATCTTTGATCACTGACTGGAATCATCTTATACTGGACTCATCTTGCACTGGAATCACCTGGTATCAGATTCATGTTGTCTGGACTTACTTGGGTTTTACACTTGTTTACATTTACTGTCTGGACTTATATCATGTTACTCTAGTTCAGCTAGTTTCTATTTACAGTCTTCATTGCCATTATTCTTCTCTTGTTTTACTTACCTTACTTTTTTGTATCTTAACTGTTCTCTATACCATCACCTGAATATAAACTACCATGTTCATCAAAAAACTGTCTATAACTATTTTAGAGTTCTCTGTCATTTACTTCGATTTTCTAGATGAATTGTAATCGTTCCTGTCCTGACTGGACCTGTTGAAAATATTACAGATGATTGCCCTGAGGACATTTTCCCTACTTGCCTTGGAGCAGGAGATGGCTTAGCTATATTTGACCCCGACACCCAGGAGTGATCGGGAGACTAGCTAGTAGACTTGGTTTAGTTTCATGTTTTAGAACTTGAATTATAATAAGTTGAGATATTGTTTTGTTTTGAGATTGTTTGAGATTATTATTATTTAGTAGTTGATTTTGTTGTTGTTATTTAGTCTTAGTTATAAACTTTTGTGTTATCTTATCGTACTTAGACTGTGATTGAGATTTCATTATATCTATACTTGTCCTCCGTTCGGAGTTGAGATTGATAAGTACATTATATAATTACGTGAGTTGTTGATTAGATAGTAACCCAGGACAGCGTTCTACCGTCGACACTGCAGCGTAGGCTGGATGTACCCACTTCTCGTGCCCCTACACTGGGTGCGGGTCGTGACATCGCCCGGATTGTCGGGGCTCACGTTGTATCGAGGAATTTTTTCTATGTTTTGGGGTTTTTAAAAAAATTGTTTTTCCTAGATTTTTAAATCTGTTTTCATGGTTAGGGACTGGGATATTTCTAAAAACCAATAACATCGTTGAGATGCGGTTAGGTTGTCTTTATGGCTAATAAACTGGATTTTGAAAGTTTTCAAAATCTTGGCGGCGATTCGCCTTCCAAATCAAGGGTCATGATCGGTTATTAATACTGCCTATGGACAGGTTTTTGTCGATTTTGCGTAGCTTTCTAGGGATTTTGACACATTCAAAATTTTCTAATTGATATGGTTTGAAGTGGGTCATGTGGTCTCTACACAGGAAGCGATAGATCAAAAAAATATCTAATAGAATTGGAGAAATAAGACTCGAAAGTAGGGTACCTTGAAGTTACCGAAAATAGGGTATGCTCTATTCTGGTCAAATTTTTGAGATTTCTCGGCGACGCGGCGGTATGTAGGCGGTCATGTAGGGGCACGGGGGTGTCGAGGTTCTTTGAGAGTTTCTACGTGGGGGTTGTGCGGAGTTTCGAAGAGGAATTTTGAAGAAAGCCCGAGGCGTTCACATATTTATATATAATATATATATATATATATATATATATATATATATATATATATATATATATATACTCCAGATGTTCGGGTCAGAAGATTAATCCGTCCAAGAGCATTATCTACGTCCATCATAACATCAAAAGAGAGCACGCTATCAATCTCTCCCACTTAACATCATTCTCTGTAACCCAACCCCCTTCAACTACATTGGTTGTCCTCTGGTGTATGGGAAATCTAATACCCGCATCTTTGAGAACCTGATAGCTAGAATCAGGAATAAACTTGAAGGGTGGCATAATGCCATATTGTCCCTGGGCGACAAGATGATCCTTATCAATCATGTGCTCACTTCCATCCCGATTCACACTCTGGCGGCGTGTTTCCCGCCTACGAAGGTTCTTGATTCGATCGAACAGATCTTCTGTAACTTCTTCTGGGGGCATTACAACGGACAAGACAAGCACCACTGGGCCAGCTGGGAATCCATGGCCCAACCCACCGAGGTAGGAGGTCTAGGATTTTCCAAGCTAACCCACATCGTTAATTCTTTCTCAATGAAATTGTAGTGGAAACTCCGTACGAGCAAGAACTTATGGACCAGATTTATGAATGCTAGGTACTTCAAACACATTCACCCATCTCTGGCCATATCAAACAGCAGATCATCGGCGGCTTAGCGTCGCATCCTCGTCGGCCGTTACCCCCGTCGAGCCCGCAATGAGACTCATATTGGGAGCAGGCGAGTCGGACCCATTCCTGGAGCGATGGACCGGGGACAACTTTATCCCGAGTATTTCAGAGTCCCCGAGAAACAGCAGAATCAGAGACTTGTGGAACTACACCAACGACTGGAACTGGGACAAAATTCGTGATTGAGCTGGTGAAGAAGCGGTCGTCAGCATTCGCCAGACCGGAATTACTATCGGCAGTGACGACGATGCGCTTAGATGGACGCTAGAAGCTTTTGGGGCATTCTCGGTGAGGTCAGCGAGGACTGCTCTCCTCGGGATTGGCCAGCAGTATCATCCTATTGCACACTATTGGCAGACATGCATCCCCCGGAAGTGGTATATTCTCATGTGGAGAGTCATTTACAAGATATTGCCCACCGACGAGATCCTCAAAACCATTGTGATAAGCCTCACGTCTGCCTGCAATTGCTGCCCATATCGTCAGATGGAGACCATTGACCACATCTTTGTCTAGGGACCCTTCCTGGCAATTCTTGGAGGACCCTCAATCTGCTCTACAACATTGTGCCGGGCGGTGGATGCTTCCACGATCTGGCAGCCGCCTGGGGTTCTACTTCCCATGGCCACCAGATCGTCGCAGCGGCCACCACGTGGGTGCTATAAAAAAATTGCAACAAGGCGAGATACGAAGGTTACCAATACTCAGCCAATCAGCTCACTCGGGAAGTCTTCCGTCAGTGCCGTAAATAGAGCACCCATCGCTCCCAAATCCCGAGAACATTTTGGTCCTCTACCCTCCCTTAGCTCTTGCTAGCGGTGGTCCTTCCATCCCTCTTAGTCCCTTTTGGTGGTATACTTGTACAGGCTTTGTCATTTTGGGTCTTGTATACTTGGATTGGTTTAGGCTTTTTGTGCCTTTTTAATAAATGGAGTGGGGTTTCTTTATATATATATATATATATCTATATATATATATTTATATATATATATATATATATATATATATATATCTATATATATTTGGGTCGGGTTTGATTTCAATTAGGCGTGGAAATTGATTGGGAGTTGGGGTGAATGGAGGAGATTGGGCTACGAATAGATTGGTGAAGATTTGGAAGAGATTCATCAAGAATCTATTGAGATTTAAAATCTCAATCCCCCGACTTCCTTCCCGTTCAGGAAAGTTTAATATTGTTCCTAAAGGGAACAGCAGAGCATATCTATTTTTTCTCTCATTATATATATACATATTTTTTTTCTCATTATATATATATATACACACACACACACACACACACACACACACCACACACACACACACACACACACATATATATATATATATATATATATATATATATATATATATATATAGATATATATATATATATATATATATATATATATATATATATATATATATACCTAACTATATACCTCAAAAACTAAATAAAATAAATCTAAAGTTTCTAAAATTCAGTAATTGCTTAAAATATTTTGAGTGAAATTGTGCAAGTAAATACTAATATTAGTATTTGATTGCTAGTTTTGCCATATCAAAAAAATATATAATTAAGTACTAAAGTTATTAAATAAGTGGGAAAAATTGCATAAAATATTTAAACAAAATAGAATAAAAATTTATAAAAATTATATAATTAAGTACTAAACTCAATATGCATGACATCAAGATTGTGTCATTTGATATTATCCTTCCAATATGGTAAGTCCCAAAAGATACTCCGCTTCGTCCAATTATGGCTATGTTCGAATCCTTCTAAGTGATGGCCCGATCTCGGATCTTCCATTACAGTCGACAAATCTTCTACCTCTGCCCAAATGACATATCTAGTCAATCTTAACAGGGGAGGAGATAGTTTATGTTTACCAGCTCTAAAGGCATCCATATGTTCCTTCTCCATGGATGCGACATAGGAAGGAGCTGACGGTGATATAAAAAAAGCTTTTCCTCCATTTTGAAGGCGGAATGCCTTACTCTTTTCCATACATATCGGACAAGATATAATACCATGACTACTCCACCTAAATAACATTCCGTATGTTGGAAAATCATTGTTGGTCCACATCAACATCGCTCTCATCTGAAAGTTTTGCTTCATCGATATATCATTCGTCTAAACGCCGAACTGTCACAATTGTTTCAACTCGTCCACCAATGACTACAAGTAGATATTGATATTCTTCTTTGGATTTTTTGGACCGGATATGATAAGTGTTAAGAACATATAAGGAGTCTTCATGCACAGCTATGGTGGTAGATTGTAAGGGGTAAAAATTACCGGCCAACATGAATACTGAGATCCCGACTACCCGAAAGGAGTGAATCCATCAGAACATAAAGCCAACCGAACATTCCTAGGCTCCGCAGCAAATCCAGGATGAAATCAATCAAAATGCTTCTATGTCTCTCCATCGGATGGATGAGATAATTCTCCTTCATCCATCTTTCATTCTTTGCTATGCCATGTCATATGTTCTGCAGTATTCGAGGACATATACATCCTCTATAGTCTCTTCATGATCAGCAAAAACTATATGTATTTGTAGGGGCACAGCCTTGCTCGTGCAGTTGATTTTCCTTTTCCCCGAATGGGCTTGTACCGGTCATCGTGACAGAAGATGCATCTGTCTTTATCATTGTTCTCCTTGTAGTACAACATGCAGCCGTTTTAACAACAATCTATCTTTTCATAGCCCAATCGAAGTTTCCATATCATCATCTTCGACTTGTAAAAGTTTTCTAGCAGGTCCTTTGCTCCTTTTAGCAACAACTCTCTAACTAACTAAATTTTCCGGTCTCAACATTCATGCGGTAAATTAAAATCACACTTGAGGTTCAACAGCCGCATCACCACCAACATGACATAATGAAAATCACAACCCAGAAATAATGGAGTATGAGCATGGTTGAACATATCATAGAACTCTTTACAACAGAATTCGAATCCTCCAGATCAAAACTTGGACCAATACATGCCGCATCACCAACTAACATGCCAAGTTTCGATGCCGATATTTAAAGTGATCTCCAAGTGTGGACTCCCCCACATTTGTATTGAAGGAGGACTGATATTACGGAACCAAAGGTTCTCCTTGAGCCGTCCACTCGTTGTAGTTCGGTATGAAACCCTTCTTGTAGAGGTGCTCTCTCACGAGATCTACCTCTTTGAATGGTATATTATTACATTTGACACAAAGACACTTTATGAGCCTCTCCGTCAAACCAATCTTGCTCTCATGTTGCCGATTGTACATCCACGAACAATCAACTAAGTATCGACTCATTGTGAAAACCAATTCTGCACCAAGTACCATATATGTTGTAAATACAAGTAAAATTAATTTAGTACCTAATTGTAACAACCAAGGTTAACAATAGCAGTATTGAAATTAGTATCTGACCATTCCTATGAGTATTGATATCGAAATCGGTATCAGACCATTCCTATGAGTATCGATATCGAAATCAGTATCAGACCATTCCTATGAGTATCAATATCGGAATCGATATTAGACCATTCTTAGGAGTATTGATATTGAAATCGGTATCAGACTATTCCTATGAGTATCGATATCGAAATCGGTATATCAAAATTGGTATTAGTCGATATCAGACCATTCCTATAGGTATCAATATCGAAATCGGTATCAGACCATTCCTATGAGTATCGATATCGAAATCGGTACCAGACCATTCCTATGAGTATCAATATCGAAATTGGTAGCAGACCATTCCTATGAGTATCGATATCGAAAATCGGTATCCGACCATTCCTATGAGTATCAATATCGAAATCAGTAATATTGAAATCGGAATCAGACCATTCCTATGAGTATCGATATCGAAATAGATATCAGACCATTCCAATGAAGTATATATTAGGAGAAAGGGAATACATACATGAACCTAGATTAATAGTAAAAATGGCATGTTAAAGGGAAGATGAAACATAAAAGAGCGAACCAAATTCATGTAAACAATATACCATTCAAAGAGGTAATTGATAGATAATGAATCCAAGTTCCAACCCTTCAATGCGGAACAAGAAACCTCCAACTGGCATCATTATGCATGTAACAACATATGTTCGTGTCCAAGTCAAATGTCCAAGTCAAATGTGCTCATTACCAAGTCCAACGTCCAAGTCCAATGTATCATATTCTATACCAATATATAAAGTGCTTGTGTCCAAGTCCAATGTATCATGTTTATACGTGTCCAACACGAAAATCTAAATTATATTGCCCCCCAAATCACAAATATAATAACTTAAATAAAATAGCAATGTGGGATAGGGTTTACATTCGACCGGAGTAGGAGGAGGGGGGCGTCGATTCGGAGGAGGGGGCGTCTGGCAGAGGAGGACACCGGGGTGAGGGGGCATCTGTTCAGTATAGGAGAAGGAGAAAGAGGAGAAGGGGACTATGCGGTGGAGGAGGAGGGGACCAGGCTGAGAATGATGGGGACCAGGTGGTGGAGGAGGAGGAGGAGGTCGTAGAGACAGAGAAGGGGGTCGGGGGGGTCGCCGTAGATGGAGGAGTGGGTCAGGATTCGGTGGTCACTGGAGGAGGGTGTGGGGAGTCGGGGTTGGAGAGATAAAGGGTTTGAGAGAAAATAAATTTGGGTTGAAATTTTAAGAATAAAAAGGAAAGGCTGCTAATGTAATCTTATTCGTGGTCTGTAAACCCCCAGAATTATTTAAAATTTTATTTTTATTTTTAATATTTGTATAGTATTTTATAGCTTTCTAATTAATTTTATGTTTTTTTATTATTAAAACTAGCAAGTAAAATGCTACATTATAGATATGGTAATTTTTCTTTGTACAAGATATTACTAAAATGCCTTCAAATATATTTTTGTGATATTTAGGATTTTTGTAATTATTTATTGTTTTATATATAAGTTATAGTATTTTCTTAAACTATTAAATAGCTTAAATTTGGTTACGTTTTCTTTAATAGCACGAGTATCATGTATTTGTTACATTATATGTAAATGGTACGTAGAAATTGTGCAATTTATTTATTTCATTATTTTTAATATCATGGATTTTTTGGGAATTTTTGGATATTTTTCTTGAAATATTTTGGCTATAAATAGGGGTTGGAATATATATTAGCTTATAAAAAATGATAAACATAACTCATGTGAACAGTACCGCATGTACTGTTCACCATCTCTTTCCCTTGGATTCGAAACAGAGCATGCTCTGTCGAATTAAAACCCATAAATCCGAAACAAACTTGTAACTTATTTCAAACTCCTTCCTCCCCTAATCTAAATTAGATTCTCTCCTTATCAAATCTTCAGTATGAACCCCTATCCCGATTTAAATACGAAATTATATCGGATTGAGAGGAGAACAAGGTCGACATATATTTAATTGGAATCGAGAGAATTTCGATACCTAAACGAATCAAAGCCTTTTAAAGAAGTTCCTGAGCCTGCTCTCCAAACCCCAACACGAACCTTCCCAAGCCCTCGTGCCGCCTGACCGCCACCCTGTACTACCGTCGTCGTCGGCCGAGCATCGAAACCGCGACAGCAGTAGGCAGTAGCAGTAACAGCAGCACGTATCGTTCCTCGACTTTGCATGTAATTTTCTCGCTTGTCCATTGATTAATTTTCGAACCAGTTGATTAAGTAGATTCACAACATGACAACCATCATATCCATCAATTAGATTAAATTGAATCAAAGATAAAATAGGGGAAAAATTGACCCAAATCTAGGAAAAGAATTGGTTTCATGTTCAAAACAGAATAGAGGAAACTATCCCAAACACCACTTTTGGAAGCCAGATCCTTGGCAATCCACTGTGAAAATTAGGAAACGATCTGAACAAAGTTTTAGAGACATGAACATATTCAAATCCCTTTTGTAGTTATTGAATTCTTCTATTGTATGCCATGAAAATAGACTTCAACAATCAGTAAAAATAGTTTTCAAAAATAACAAAATTCAAGAAAAATTTTCGATACGACGTGTGCCCCGACAAATGGGCGACGTGGTCGCAACCCGTAGGCAGCAAAAGCGCATATGGATGTTTTTGACGTGTGGGATTCGACGGAACTCGATTTTGTTGTGCGTGCGCGAAGAAATCGAGACGTTTCGGTCGAGATATCCCGTATCGGCCCCTTTGCAAACTAGCCCATAATTTTATGCAAGTTCGTCATCTCGAGACGAAACTTCTGCCAATAGGACCGTATCATTTTTCTGGTCCTGTATGCCAACTTTGGTCAG
Organism: Iris pallida; assembly: GCA_029216955.1. Taxonomy (NCBI): domain Eukaryota; kingdom Viridiplantae; phylum Streptophyta; class Magnoliopsida; order Asparagales; family Iridaceae; genus Iris; species Iris pallida. The sequence continues at coordinate 503,945 of JANAVB010011600.1, read as the reverse complement.
ATTCTGAAAAGGTCGACCAGAACACCATTTTGGCGGGCCCGTGACCCGCTCTAACGGGCAAATTTGTGCACGGCCCACCGTAATCCAACTTTGGGCATACGGTTGGGTTCGTATCATCAAATTGGACCTGAAGACATATAGTTTGATGACTTTAGAGACCATAGGTACTGGCACGCTTTTTGGTGCAAAGCAGGTCCAACGGCGGACAACATTTTGATCCGAAATTACGATTTTGCCTTTGTGTCCAGAATTGGACTTTTGGACAGGCGTTTTAAGACATTTTTTATAGCAAAAAAGTTGTGATGTTTATTTCGACATCTGAGAACGTTTGTGGGATTTTACTTTTATCGCTTCATTATTCTGACGGTTCGAGCTACCGAATACGGTCATTTTGCACACCACCTCCGGCAAAATACCTTGCCGCTGTATTTTGATTATTTAATGTCATTTAGCATGCTTATTTAGTCTTTTTATTATTTTATTTTTATTTTACTGCCTTCATTTATGCAAATAACTATTTAGTCATATTCCTACTACTTTTGTTATTATGTATCGACTTAGAGTTAAGAAGACTACCCTATGTTGTGATGCATCCATTGGCCTTGACACATATGATACAGAGTCACGAGTTGCATATAGGTCTCGGACTTGCGTAGTCGGCTGGCCACCGATATGTAAGGACGTTCGTTAGGCTATAACTATTAGATAGGATTGCATGAAAGAGACTAGTAGTTATTAGAGTTAGGACATTGCGTGGTGAGAACACTATTGGATGTTGACCTCCACCCTATCTATCGTAGACTCGCTCACTACTGAGGAACGATAGGTAGACTATATGCTATAGACTTGCGACTGAGAAATAGTATATAGACTATATGCTATAGACTCACGACTGAGGAATGATATATTGGTTTAGACTCGCTACTGAGGTATTTTTATCTTGACTTGACTCGAAGGTTATGCGACCATGCACTATTCTCGATTGCATTACACCTAGAGTGGTTAGGTGACCTTATCCATTAGGTATAGGTACTTTTGATTTGAGTACTTATACCCGATCGCAGCTTGGAACAGTAACTTGTCACGGACTAGTTTGCCACACCTTGTCCTTGTTAGGTTGCAGGAGTGGTTCACTACTTCGATGAGAAGGTACTGAACCTTGTTGTGGTCCGTATACTATATTGGACCATGTTATGATCCGATTGACTTATTATTTGTAAACCCCCAAAATTGTTACAAAATATTTTTTATGTTTATTCCTCGGTGCAAATTTTTGATATCTTGTTGAATATTAAGTTATATAAATATACAGATTCATTTATATATATATATATATATATATATATATATATATATATATATATATATATATATATATATTATATATATATATATATATATATATTTTAACAACCAACCACTTTATTCAAATCAAGCGACTAACTCCTTGGAGATTACAAGTAGTGAAAATACTTTATATATATATATAATTAACCACTGTATGTTAATTTCATATTTTGCTAGAATAAATTATGTATAATGTTTAAACAAATATATATATATATATATAATATATATATATATATATTATAGATATATAGATTATATATATGATTTGTTTAAACAAAATATATATATATATCTATATATATACTATATATATATTTATATATATATTTATATATATATTATATATATATATAGATAATATATATATATATATATATATATATATATATATTGATAACTAGGTATACGAGCTCAAATATATTTTTCATAAATTTGTATTGTTATTATATATTAATGTATATATGGTTGTGTAATTATTTGAGTTTTATAAAAAATAGAGGAGTTATATATACATTTTCTTATATAAATAAACAGTTTTTATAATTATTGATATAAATATTGTAAAAGAAGGAGAAAATACTAATATTTATTCAAGAAATGGTTAGAGAGTATATTTTGTGGTTTTAGAATTTTTTTGGAAATTACAGGATTTTTTATAATATTTTTTTGGAGATTTTTTAGACTATATATATATATATATATATATATATATATATATATATAATATATATATATATATATATATATGAAAAGTAAAAAAAATAATACAAAGAGGCATGTACTGTTCCCTTGCGGGAACAGTGTTTGCGTGAACTGAGACTTAGCCCCCGCGGCTAAAAGCACAGGTCGAGCCCCTCTCCTTCTTTATATATCCGCAAAATCCAAATACGAATAATATACAAATCCCCAGACGCCGTCACCGCACCACCGTCGGACGGCCGACCGTCGGGCAGCGCAACACAGCAGCGACGTAGCACACCCACAAAATAGAGCAGCCTCTGTTAGTTGCCGACAGCAGGTACACCCCTTTCTCGTCCACTTATCTCCTATCCTACTCAATTATTTTGATGTTAAATTCCTACGCGAAGCCTAGGTAACCCTCTCGACACCCCGACAATAGTTCGGGGTGTAGTCGTACTATTGACCAGAGAAAATGCTCCAAACACCTACAAAACTGTTCGAGAAAATAGTTAGGACCAGTTTTGGCAACCAAGTTTGACGATCGATTCGCAGCTCCGTGCAAGAAATTTTGAGACTAATTAATCCCAAACCTAGACAACCTATAGGAGTTTAAAATCTTTTGTAGATTTACTTTCGTCTATTATACAGCACGTAACACTTTAGTAAAATTTGAGAAAAACTTGTTTTTGAAAGTTAGATTTTTAGAAAAACTCTCCGATACGGCATGTGTTCCGACAAACCGGGCAAAGTGGTTGCAAACTGAAAGCATCAAAATGTGCGTATCGAATTCGCGGATGGTGGGATTTGACGGAATTGAAATTGGTTGCGTGTGCGCAACGAATTTGATGCGTATCCGTCGATATTTACCGTATCGACCCCTTTACAAATTTTCCAATACTTTGTGCACGTTCGTCAAATCGAAAAAATCTTGCGCCAATAGAACCGTATTTTTTCTTTCTTGTATGCCATTGGTCTGATTCTGAAAGACCGGAATGCTATTTGTGGGTCTGCGACTCGATCCAACGGCAAAATTGTGCGGCCCACCGAAATCCAAGTATGGCATATGTTGGGTTCAATTCATCAAACTGGACCCCAGACATGTAGTTTGACAAATTTAGAACCATAGATACTGGTACATTTCGGTACAAAACGGGTCTAACGGGGACATCGTTTTGGCAAAATTACGATTTTGCCATGTTCAGAATTAGACTTTTGGATAGGCATTTTTTAGACATATCTTTTACACCGAAAATGTTCTTGACGTTTGTTTCAGCACCGGAGTCATTCGTAGATTTTGATTTCTTGCTTGATTTGCTGGTTTGAGCTATTGGATCCTGCTCTTTTGCACCCCACCTCAGGCAAGATACCTTGCCATATTTACAGTTTGTATTTAGTTATATTTTCTTTAGTATTGCATATTCCTGTCTTTATTCTAGTTATTTCAGTTGATTTACTTGCTTGCATTCGTAATACATGATGCAAGTACTAGCCTTATTTTCTTCTTGTCTTTAAATTATGTATATGAACCTAGAGTTAAGGGACTACCAACTGTAGTGTATTGCATAAACCTTGACACAGTTATACCCCGAGATATGTATGAGATGAGTAGCATGTAAAGGTACTTGCGTGATGGATGATCACCCGTGCACATGCGTTAGGTCTAACTGCTAATAGAGGCATGTTGGAGACTTAGCAATTAGTAGAGGTACATGATCACTGATACAAATTAGATATGCCATCGGATGGGAAGAATATTCCTTGTCGTATGGTCTTCTATTAGACATTTCCTTGTAACCCGAAAGCTCCGCTGGAGATACGGGTATGATTACCCCCTCAGGTTGGCCACTAACATTTTTAAACGTTATGCGTTTGTCACTGGTGCCCAAGAGAGGACTATAAAAGATCCTATTTTAGCTAGGGCTTCATACGACTAAAGGTTGTTCTTAACTGCATAAACATAGATTGGTTAGGTAACCCTAGTCAATGTCATGTCACCCCCGTTCTATTAGTAGCTTGGAACAATATCGCATCGCAAAATAGTGTGCTACCCTTGTCCTCGTTTGGTTGTAGGGATAGTCCACTGTTTCGATGATAAGATATTGGATCTTGTTATGATTGGGACTATTTACTGTACTTGTGATTTATGACATATTATATTCAGTTATGTGGCATGTTCTTCCTGTATCTTATTACGTCCCTTTGAGGACCTGGTGATCTCTCCAGGTGTGTGCTTTTCATGGTGCTTTGCAGGTGCTCTAGCCATGATCGTGGTCATCCCTTCTATATGAGGAGGACTGCTCTTGGATCTTCCCTTACCATTTATTCCATCATTTTTTGTACTTTTCTTCTTATTTAAAATGGTTGGTAGTGGATTTGTCTCCGCCAACTACATGTATATGATAAAATTCATAGATGATTTATATTATTGTTTTTCTATTTGGTGGATGAGATTTAGTTGTTATGGTTTACTGTATTTTATAGCTTATGTGCGTATACGAGGATTCCATATATTAGAGTATTCTTCGTATATGTGCAGCTAGCATGTCTACGTATTTGGTCCTAAGTATTTCGGACTGGGGTGTTACATGTTTTTGTGGTGGCCCATACAGGTCAAATTTATCACTTCGGTTATGTTAATGTATCGATGTGAGCCTACATATATAGGATTAGAGTCTATAATCTCTTCCACATACTTGATTTCTCCATTGAATTCCATTTTGAACTCTCATTTGATAGCCTTGATTTGTCTCCTGTTTGATCCCTTTCTACCGTAATTCGTATTTCTTCTGAGCTTGATAAGAGGTTAGGACGATGATTCATACTAGGTATACATGTTTTATTACTCCATCACCCTACTAGTTGAATTTTATAAGTTGGATAGTACGTCTCATAATCCATCACTCTATTTGTCCTTGCAACCCATTAAAGAGAATTTGAAGAAGATTACCTAGACTGCGCTCATTAGTTCAACCAAGGCCTTAAGATAAGAAAAAAATAGTAGGTCAACTGTGGAGGCATGATCATCGGACGAGTCTTAGAGTTTGATGAACTTGAACTACTTATGTTTTCATATAATCATAAATCTCGCGTACTTATATTTTACTATCTTGACTAACGCCGTAATTATAGCCTAGATTTTGCAAGATTATTCTTGATCGAGCTTGTTCGTGACGTGTGTTTACTGGGGACGCCCACTAACATATTGTCTAATTAGAATCGGTGTATTATGGTCTGATCAACCTTAGTGCACTTGGTTCGCTCTTCATATGATTATCCCACGTGGATTGAGATATAGGTGTCTCTATGAACTCATCCACAACTGCCTTGAAAAACTCTGTTTGAATTATTCATTTGCCCTTGGAACCCCGTATTCGCATTGATTCCCTCTCACTTGAACTCTTTATTATTTTTGCCTTTATTTACTACGGGAAAACAAATGCTCCTTACTTGGAACCTATATAAGAATACCCTAACCTGCTAGGAATGGCTCTGATTGTTTCATAGCATCTCACCAGCCAATATAGATTAAAACCTATGATTCAGTCACATCAAAGTCGATGCCTAATTAGGGAATCCATTAAGATTAGTTAAACTATCCTGTATACCGCCATATTTGGGCTATAAACACCAAACTTGATAAAATAGATCCTTATACCTATTATAAAGTCCCATCTTGGTCCACTGATTCACCTTCCCTAAATTTTGTAACCATATCTCTTGTAGCCTATGTTAGGAGGAATGGAAACATGCTGTAGTACTTTTTTGGTTATGTTTGGCTAAGACCTTCCTACTGGCTTGATGAAACGTAGTCAATACATGGGCAATGTTAAATGAGTAATACCTAGGATCCCCATATAATCCATGACTCAAAGTAACTCATATCCTCACATCTTCTTGAAATTTGACCTTCTTAGAAACCCTTCTACTGCGCTTCCCACGATTAACCAAGTTCTATAAGAACTTTGAACTTAGAAAGCTCAACCCTTTAAGATGGGATGTTAAACAGGATTATGTTCATAATCGTTCTTTCATCTGATTGAAGGTTGTGTAACGATCTTTGTATTGCATTTTTTATCACTTGCTCATGTGTTTAGATAACCATGGTAAAGTATCGCAACCTTGATTCCTCACATTCTGTTCTATCAAAGAATCGTGTCTTAGTTTCAATTTCGATAAAGAAATTTCCTTAAGGTATAGGCAAGCCTCTCTAGAACACAGGGTCCTTGAATTAGCAGATGATTGAGGTAGATCGATTCCACTTAGGCTAGAAATCTAGCGGTTCATAACGTCCATCTCTGTCTGTATCAATGGATACCCTCTACGTGACTTTAATATTTTGAGCACAACACGAGCCGTTCCCTTTGAACAAATTTTACACTCATGGACTAGACCAATCAAACTACATACATGACATAAATGTCCCACACAAACAAATCTTTTTGTGCTCTATTTCAATTTTACTACATGTATGACGCATTCTTCCTTTAGAACAAACCATATATGCTTTTTGTTCCAAATGATTTTAAACCATACAAGTCGACCCAATTTCATAACTAGACTGAATACACATGATCCATGCAAAATATGTCACATCTATGACATATGCATTCCACCCTAGCAAACACATCCCCCATACAATACCAAACACAAACCGCATACTCCTGCCATTATGACTTAAAGGTTCCAAATCCTTACCTAATCATATACTATAGCAAGCATTCTGCACTTGTTGCAGATTGTCATCTCATGGCCATGCATTTTTTTTTCCTTAAGCTCATCAACCTCGTCTCTCAGTTACCAACGTTAGGAGGAGAAGGAAATTCCTTGAAATGTCATATTTTATTCATAATCAAACAAAGGATGCCTACTACCTTGTTGACCGCATGCCCGATAGAAATGATGTTAGATTGTAATAATCCTCCTATAGAAGTTATTGACAAAGAACGATATGCCAATATCCAGGCCACTTAGAATCCGTGACTCCGTAACACCCATTTTCTAAAATAAGGGTAATTTTAAAATTTTGTAATTATAATCATTTATAATGATATTTAAATCATATTGTGATTTTTGGTGATTTTTAATCAATTTAAATCTATTTAAAATATTTAAATATGATTTTGATGGTTAACTAGTGTAACCCTAGAATTGCTAAGCATAGACTAACCATGACTATGGGAGCCTAGTCATGTGATTAGAATGTCATATTACTACTTTTTACCTAAGAGTATTTTGGTCATTTTTGACTTATTAATGAAAATGAATTTTGATTAATTAAATATGTGCTAATTGTTAGGATTGAGACTTAACCTAGAACCTTAGACTAATCTAGATTAGCCTTGAGCTTAGAGTCTTGATTAGGGTAACCTAGTAAATGACAAGATTAATAATATCTAGATATTCTAAGTAGGATATTTACCCCTTAGGATATTTGTGAAAAAGGAAGCCTTAGGACTATTGAACCTATAGAAAGGTTTAGAATTGGTTGGACAAACCCTAGCTACTCATCTACATGAAAAACTAACCCAATTCATCTAAGGACCAGCCATCAAGTGCCCCCTTCCTATAAAGTATCCCTAAGAGAAACCCTTACCTCTTTTACATCTACTTAGAACCCTAATTGTTCTTCCACAAAATTACTTCCCTAATATCCAAATTAAGTCCAAATTAGTCTAATCAATTATATCATATTCCAATAGTAGAGGGTGCTAAGGAGGCTAGCTAGCAAGGTTTCGAAGCGAATTGACCATTCAATTGAGAAGAACACCTTCCCTTGTTCATTTTTCATTGAGATTTCACCCTCGATAGGTAATTTCCATAAAACTATTTAAATTTTAGTTTTTTCCATAGATGCATTATTTAGGGTTCCCCTAGGTGTAGCCCAAGTTTGGTAGAATTAGTGTCCATTTCGTGTCCGTATCGGACACATATCAGTCCATATAAATCGGTGTTCGATGAAATGCCTAAACCAATGTTTTGATAACCATTTTTGAAACTATTTTCATAAATTTAAAGCCCTATATATGGGGATTAGTTTTTATGTGACTGAGTCAAATTTGCTTACTTTTTTGTCCAAATTGGATACGTATACTGTGTACGAGACACTACACAGGGGATACTGTGATCCCCTGTTGCTCGTGTGTCCTAGCGGACACGACATCACCATGCCATGAAACATCATGGACACGTGGGGCACCCACTGACATCATGTCCATGAAGTTTCATACGACCTCGTGTGTGCACGAAGAAATCGCGTGCACTGGTCACGCACTGGCTGTGTTCTCGCCAACAGTGAGCTCTAATACGCTCCTCGTTTGCGGACACGACACTTGGACCCAATTCAGGGTGGTGGACACGAGACCCTACCCTGGGCGAATACAGGGACACGAGCACAGCCTCGTGTTCGTGTGCAAGAGGCCACGACACACGTGCACGATAATACATAGTCTTTCCTGATATATGTTTTTTTTCATTTGGACACTTCGTGTCCACTGTTTGGACACGAGAACACTCGCATATTACACGTACACTTTGGGCACATGTCTGTTTATCACTGCTTTGGTTTAATTCGAGTGTTGATCTCAATTTTGGGTTTCGAAATCAAGTGACTGAAACATATAACCTAGGATTTAAGTATCGGGTTGATTTGGGTTTTAAGTTATTATTTTTCTAAGAATTTCAGTAGGTTTGATTTAGTTTGATATATTAATTTGGGTCTTGTTTGTATAGGTTTCGATCCTTAAGATTACAATACTGAAACCTGCAAACTGAGATTGACTTTACTGAAATTGAGATGGTTTTGTAAAAACTGAGATGTAATATGAAGTTGGGCTTTTTCATTTGATCGTAGGATGTATATGCGGTTTATGTTTGATAGATGCAATGCTCACTGATTTTGAGTTTGGGTTTTCAAAAATTGGGTTGATAGGTTCATGTATAACCTGAGCTAGATTGGTTTTAAATATGAAAACCTGAGAACGGTCCCTCTTTCTAATTGTTATGCACATGTATGCATGAATTTGTGAAACTAAGTTTTAGGATTCAAATGGGTTTTGTTGATTGTAATTGAGTAGATTAGGTTGATCCCAATATGAAACTGAGATGGGTTATGAAGAGAACCTGGATTTGAATGTTAAGATAAAAACTGAGTGATATATTGTAATATGATATTGAAGTTGGAATGTTAACTGGGAATGGGTTGGTATACAAACTGAGATCGATTTACTTTTAAAAACTGAAAACCTGAGAATGGGTTAGAGCATAAACCTAGAATTGTAATAAATCTGATATTGTAATTCACTATGTGCAATTACATGTAAATCTGAGATTTATTTCAAGATAACTGAGATGAATGATTTTAGAACCGGGGAGCATGATTTAGTTGTTGGGTTATATGTTTGGAACTGAAATTTCTGGGATTTATACAAGTATACAACTTAAATTGGGTTTAATGTTATAAAAATTTGAAAAGGAAATAGATGAATGTATACATGGATGTATGAAGATAGGTATGTATGAAATGTATACATGCAATGAAATGTATGAATGAATACATATATGTTAACTAGAAGTACAACTTTGCCTAATGCGACACAATATTTATACACACACACACAAAACCTAACATAGACACCACACACACCCTCATTCCTATTAACCCATATCCTACACACACACATGTATACCCCCTTAACCCTCTATGTATGAATGTATGTAGATATGCATGTATGTATATATGTATGTAGGCATGTATGTAAAGTATGTATTATATTAGCCTAAGTTATAATATGGATTTTGGTATAGGTTTGTATATTGTAATATTGTACATAGGCCTAGTGTATAACGTTGACCTATAGGCTATTATGATGTTGTCTATGTTTAAATATGGTATAGATATTATATGAGTTGGTTTAGGTTTATAGTTGACCAAAAGTCAACATTGAGTCAATAGTGACCAATTGACTTAGTTGACCAAACCCTAAAGTTGACCCTTGATAGCCTAAGTTTGACCAGTTGACCAGTTGACCTAGTTGACTAGAGTATTGACTTAGTTTGACCCAGAGTTGACAAAGAGTTGACTTTGACCTAGATTGATCTAGAAATCATGTAGATGCATTGTACACTTCATTTATAACCCCTTGTATATATCATGACTTGTGTTGCTCTAAATAGGACCCAGATACCTCATTTCGGACGGATATTCTCACAGACATTCAGATCGTAGGCGAGTACATTCTCTGATCGTTTATACTTGTCACGACTATTCTTGCTCTAGATTACTTTACTTGATGTTGACACTTGTTATCACGGATTGGTACTATATGGATCTCTTCAAGGGATGTTATCTCCTTTAGCGGGCGCATTAGATATTTCATGTCATGTGTTTCATGCACATCATGTATTCTTTGCTCTTGTGTTACTCATGTACACTCATTCTCTCATGTGCTTTCATGTGCGCTCATGTACTTTCATGTGCCTCATGTAGGTTCATGTTTCCTCATGTGCTTCGTGTGAACCAAAAACATCATATTCGTAACGTAACTTGACTGGATCCTTGTGTATTGATTGTGGGTAGGGGTGAGTATAAATGGTCATGTGATTTACCCATCATGTTCACTCTGTACTTTTTATGTGTTATCATGTACAACACAGCCTTCTCGGCTGGTGTCTCTAATGTTCACCCATGTATATCATGTTCAACCCAAGCCAGTTATAGGCCATCTCGTACTCTAAATCACTAGTCACTTATAGTTCTTACTTATCATGTATAATTTTCCAGTTATCAAATATCTCCCCTATTTTTTATGTATATCTTCTTACAACGTTCATGTATCTTACTCTATTACTTGCTTATTATTTCCTGCCGTGATATGAACTGCATGATGAGATGTACTGTGCTCACTCCCGTCCTGACTGGACCTGTTAAAAATATTATAGATGAGATCGAGGACTTTTGCCCAACCTACTATGGAGCCCATTTAGACGATACCTGTAAGTTGGACCTACAGGAGGATCCAGCTCTAGCTGAGGACGTCATCTATACTGCTTAGACTAGATTCCCTAGGCTTTATATTATTTCTTATGTCATTTGTATTGACTTTAGAGTTGTATTATTTTTTGGATGTTTTTGATGTTGTGTCTTAGACACTTAGACTTTCTCTTCTGTTTGTACCTCAGTTTGAGGATTTATATTTATCATATCGTGCTATTTCCATCTCTAGATTTGTGATTGAGTTGTACCTTATGTGATTTGTCCTCCGTTGGAGAGTATATCATATTGTATTTAGTTTATGATAGTGTCCAGGACAACATTCTACCGCGAACTGCGGCGTAGGCTGGACGTACCCACTTCTCGTATCCCTACACTGGGTGGGGGTCGTGACACGTTTTTAGTGGTAGCCCATACAGGCCGAATTTATGTAGTGGTATTCGAACTAGATATCACTACACCTGCAGTAGGAGTAGGATATTTGAGGTACTCAATCACAGTAGGAAAAGCTCTTAACCTGATTCTTGTTATCATAATTCTTGCTGCTTTAAGTTTCCTTTTGAAAAAACTGTGTCCCTTGATTTATCGCTTCTATCTCAGTGTTGATTTCTTGTTCGATCTGTCCCCAAGAGGGTGATCGAGACCCGATTGTATCGCTCTGGCCCAGCAGACACAGGTGAGAGGTCTGCCACCTCTCGCCCGATTGTAGACGCCAGCTCCTCATCACTTCGTATGTTGAAGTTTTACAGCTTTTGGGGGTGTACCTTACCTGTTCAGAGGTCTTCCTCCGTTATTCCGGATACATTTCAGCAGCCGCCACTACGGGATCAGTTGATGCAGTACAGCTATTTAGCTTTTCCAGCAGTTTATGGAGGCTCAGCTAGCAGCGTCAGCCGATGAAGTTCAGTCGGGGCATCGATCTGGCCCTGACGACAGTTAAGAGAGTTATAGCTCGCATAGGTAGGTCAGCAGCAGCATCAACGAAGGAGAAGGGCATACAGGATTTCCAAAAAGATGCACCCGCGAGAACTTCAGGGGTACAGAAGGCATCGTACGCCGACGAGTAGATAGAGCACATGGAGGAGATCTTCAGGCTGGCAGATATTCCAGCGAGACTACAGATTATGGCGACAGCTAGTATGATACAGTACTTGGCCGCACGGGTACCAGACAGATTCGAGGGTTGGTAGCAGGGCAGATTGGGCAGCTTTCAAGAAGCTATTCAAGGAGAAGTTTTTCCCGATGCAGTGCTTGGTGCCCTCGAGAGTGTCGAGGATTTAGTGCATGGCAGTCAGAGTCGAGGAGTACGCCGGAGAGTTCTGCGTCTGGGCAGATTTGTTGAGGGGCTTTCTAAGGCACGAAGGCCCGAAGGTTCAGGAAGGGGCTAGTCAAGGAGGTGAAGTCCTACACCAAAAGTTCTATCAGAGCGCCACTTTGAGGAGATCCTGGTGGGTGCCCTAGCAGCGGAGGGTGACCTTGAACTGAGGCTCAAGAGGGGTCGAGATACTCATGTAGCCAGTAGCAGTGGAGGTCCAGCAAATGGCCTCACATACAGATTCAGCAGCAGTATCAGCAGCCAAGGGTCCACTTTCAACAGCAGCAGAGACAACAGCAGGCCCCTAGAAAGCAGCAAGTTACTTTGTCCTTTATTAAGAAATAGGGCACGATTGGGGCGAATGCCGGAGGCTAGGCAGGTGTCTACTCTGCGGATCCATCAGCAATCAGTTGAGAGAGTGTCCAAGTCTGCAGGACGGACAGCTCAGGGAGCAGGAGCAGGGCTCTAGTAGGCCAGCAGCAGGCTAGAGGAGGCCAGCAGGGGCGAGACTTACGCCATGACGTTGAGGATGCTCGGGCATAGGAGAGCTTATTGCAGGTTCGTTCTTCGATTCCATTTCCACGTGCCTCTTATAAACTGTCTTGAAATTCGATTCCATCTGTCCTTGTTGTTGATAAGTTTGATCTATATTTCTTTACGATTTAATTTCTTTTGAGATAAGTCGTATAGGCTAGGTCGCCAGTTATGGAATCTAGAGTCTTCTATAGTCATGTTAGCTGGCATAGTGAGGACATATTCTGGTTTTAGACGTATTTCTGGGTATAGGAATTCAAGGTTTTCGCGGCCAAGCATGCGGTAATGTGAAAATTTTAAATACCATGATTCTAGAGGTATATACCTTAGCCAGGACTTGTGTTTATCGTAGTCTTGCTCACTGCATGACGCAGATTCTAAGTATCATGATTCTGGATAGACGCATGATTGTCGAACTGTGTGGTTCTGAGACTTTAATTGTTGGGGTAGTTGACCTAGAAGGAGTACGATCATCTTAATTCGAGGACGAAATTCTTCTAGGGGGTAGACTTGTAACACCATTTTCTAAAATAAGGGTAATTTTGAAATTTGTAATATTAATCATTTAATAATAAGTTTAAATCATATTGTGATTTTTCGGTAATTTTTAATCAATTTAAAACTATTTAAAATATGAAAATGATTTGATGGTTAACTAGTTTAACCCTAGAATTGCTAAGCCTAGGACTAACCATGACCATGGGAGCCTAGTATGGTATTAGAATGTCATATTACTACTTTTTAGCCTAAGGGTATTTTGGTCATTTTGTGACTTATTAATGAAAAATAAATTTGATTAATTAAATATGTGGTTAATTGTTAGGATTGAGACTTAACCTAGAACCTTAGCTAATCTAGATTAGCCTTGAGCTTAGAGTCTTGATTAGGGTAACCTAGT